>JAQBSW010006720.1:0-46320 GCA_029291075.1 Eudiplozoon nipponicum | reverse complement strand
TTATTACTTCGTTCAGTTACGTATTGCTATACGACACACCAAGTTATTGCGGATATAATCAAATTGAAGACGATTACACTTCAAATGGCTATTCGAAAAAGAATTAGTCCAAATTGCGTAATAGCAGGATAAGCAATGTTAAGATATGATTTGTTATGACAAATGAGCAGTTATGATTGGATGAACGAAAAAATCAAAAAAATCCGAAGTATTGGCTATTGATACTGGTTGCAAATATATTCGCTAATAAATATTTTTCCATAGATTAACGTTCTCCTTGGTTATATTTTAAAATGTGTTTACCGCGAAATATATATATATATATATATATATATATATATATTCGACACTGTATACGATTACATACATGTATTATAATGTTAAAGAAGTTCCCTAATTACTTCTTCCGTACATATAATTCATCAAATGTATAGTGTTAGAACACTTAGTTGTCTATCGTTCAAGCCACCAAATGATTGATTAAATAGTATAACAAGAAAAATGTTTAACCGCTTGGCGAAACGGTGCTGGTTAGTGTTCTTTTGTCAGGCTGAATTGCCACAGACAAATTGAAAATCGAGGCGATACCACGATCCAGTAGGTTATATATCTCTTACAATATCATTATCTGAAATAAGAGTCCTACATGCACCGGCTATAATTATTAAATTACAGGTTGGAAGCGTATTATCCAATCATCTATTTTGGCGGTCTGCTTTTATTTGTGCAAGTAAATCGCAAACTGTTGTTGATTAAAAATCAACTAACTTAATTCTACAAGCAAATCATTCATTTTCTTACTTTCACAAAAATGCTATTGTGACCCGGCTGATTATAGTCTCCAAATTACATAATTAAATATTTGATTTACTAGGAGTATTTATTGTTGACGATCAAATTGGAGCTTCACTGAAGAAAAAGTTCAATTTGGGTGGGATTTAACAGTTTAAGCTCAGCAAATTGGCAAGTTTATCTTAAAGTTATTATTGGATCTTCACTCCATAAATCTCATGAGAAAGACTTAAGTTCAGGAGTCCACACAATTATTCTACTCATCCTATCATTTTATTTTATTTATTTCACTGCTTTTTACCTTGTCGTACTCCGTGTCAATAGAAAACTAAAATACTTACTTGAAACTACACAAACGAGTTTTTTTATCGTATAATGGCTTTAGATTTATTAAGGATAAAAATAAATAAACACTGACGGAGAAATGAAGGATTTCTAGGCTAAATGTAGTTTGAATTTAGGGGTCAACCACTAACCATTTTAGTGTTTGTAAGTACAAGGATCGTCTAGTATTTAATTACCTAGTGGTAAATGGAGACATAAAATAGTTTGCATAATTTATATTTAGAATAGGCATTTTTCAATCGAAAATTCAATCTTTGACACGTATCGGAATTTAATTTTTGTACTATATGCCTTTTTAACAAATTTATATTCGATGTGTGGACATTCATTTATTAAAACCATAACTGCTATATAACTTGGCCCACTAACACGCTTACATTTTACTTACACCACACCATACATAAAAAAATTACACAAATTATTAGAGTAGGTTTTGATTAATAGTGGTGAAATGCAATAGCAATCTAGCTAATGCAAGTTTTAAATGTAAAACACAGAAAAAAACAACATACCATTATCCTTTAATAAAATATGGTACATTGCGATATACCCGAATCTTATAGTATATAGCAAGTCGCAATACTTAGCAAAATAACCGACAGTCACACACAATGACGCGTTTTGACCTTATATATTTATCATCAATGCGCTACGGCAAACTAATTAACGAAAATCAAACCACAATTCATATATCAAACATTCGGCCTTCACATCTAGTAGTCTTGCAAATATAATATTTGACTATAAATATCGGCTGGACATTTCCTTCGCAGTTACAAGTTTTAACTTTTGCAATCTTCGCCATATTTACACAATTTATACAATAAAAACATCGTCGATTGCGCGAGTAGTGAGAGCAATTATTTAAATCAAGATAGCGAGATCGAAATAAACACCAATCCAATTTTATCTGATCAGTCGAACAACGTGGCAAAACAATTCTTTAAATCAAGTTTGCGAGCTTGAAGTAAACACAAATCCAATTGTATTTAACCAGTCGTCGAATAATACGGCAAAACTACCGCCGTTGCACGCACTGACGCGTTTCGACCTTCCATGAGCATCATCAGAGTACGACGGCAAACTGACTATCGAGGATCAAACCGCAGTGCATATATATGGAAGTCAAATTTAGATATGCGGCTCTCCCCTCTAGCAGTCTCGCATACACTGAACTTGACTGGAAATGTCGGCTGAACAATTTCTATGCAGTCACGAATATTAACTGTTTGCAGCTTTCGCCACAAATAAATATATAGGCAATACAATTAAGCAATAATTGGTGTTTACTTGAAGCTCGCCAACTTTTTAAAATTAATTGTTACAACCACTTGCGCAATCAATTATTGTTTAACATGGCAAAACTACCGTCAATCACATTTACTCTTGCCTTTTGACTTTTTATGATCATTATCAGCATGTGTACAATATATGCAAGACATCTAGCGATGAGAAACGCATATTTGATTTTCCATAGCTTATATATGAATTTCTGTCTTATCTTTGTTATGCTTTGTTTATGATCATGGAAGATCGAACCGCGTCATTACATGTGACTAATAGTTAATTTGATATGTTGCGCGACTGGTCAGATACAATGGGTTTGGTGTTTATGACGAGTTGACATACTTTATCTAAAGATTTGTTGTCACCACCGGCGCAATCATTGATTGTTTAATTGTATAACTTATGTAAATGTGGCGTATTACAGCAATTTTACAATTACCTTAGCATATAGCCAGAAACAGGGCAACATTGAATCATAATCACTGTATATGATGTATACCAATAAGTTTGATGGTATCAGATACAGAATTTTAACAATGGACGGAATTTCACTGAAAATAAGAATAAAATCAATTATGAAAATCTTTCACTTTATTAAAACATCATGCACTTAACTTCAATGAGATTACTAATCACGTTGGTATGGTACTCATTGCATTATTCAGTAAAGCATGTGCGTTTCTACAATTAATTGACGAAACATTATTAAATAATTAATAATTTTTGCAGCCTTTACATATGTTCGACTGTAGTCTCCTTGAAGGCATCGGTAGATAGAAACCTTTTCAGGCGATCTTTGTTGAAAAGAGTAATCAGAGTCAAATAAATTTCAATATCCAGATTCACGACAATAACTTGATTAGTAGTAAATTCTGTTTGTGGCTATTGAAAATATGTTTTGGAACATAAATATTTCAAAGAATTCATGTGTATGGAAATACAGTATAAGATAAAAGTATAGTCACTCTTGGCATTTTTACTTTATTCTCAATTGTCTTTTTTGTAGGGTCTACAGCCAGGCGGAACACGAGGACCATTTATTTTTATCGCAAACGGGAAAAAAGAGGTAAGTTTGCTGAAACATTTGGACTATACCTGTTTTTTTATTATTAATGATATGAATGCAAATCTCTTTCTAACCAATTTAAACTACCGTGAAGATGTTTGTTTAGACTCATTGAATCATTTATGATCTTGTAAAACAAACAGCTCGATTTATTCCTTGTTATTCACTTCCTAAATAAAATACATTACAAACGTTGTTTCAGTAACTATATTTGAAATTAACTTTAAATTGAGAGAAGATTGTTGGACAAGACTGTCACATGAATTGTTGGAATTGACTAAATCAACCTTCTCAGCAGAAATATCTTCGATAAATTTAGTTTATTACTAAATTTACGCTTTGGTAGCTATTTTTCGTACTAATTTCTTAAAAAAATACTAAATCAAATTGAGGAATCTTATTCAGACTGGTCAACTAATATATTGAAAACTTATGATCACAGATATAAACAACAATTTGTGTGATAAAGATGAAACCGTCGTAAAATCTATGTCTTCTCATTCAAATTCAGTATGTTTGAATACACAAAAAGTTTAATACGTATAAAAATGTTAATATACTTTCATTTATTTTACTATTCAAATAGCGCTGAAATCTTCGTGGGCACACGTAACTCATAATTCTTTTAGACATTAATTGAGGTACATGAACTAAACCAAAACATTAATCACACGTCGTTTATATATATATATATATATATATATATATATATATATATCTCTATATATTAATAAATGGATTTTAATGCACATGTGGAAGTTTAATTGTTCGCTTTGGGGTATTCGTTCTTTGCAGAACTAACAAAATAACAATCCACAGTATTGTATACAGTTTGTTTTAATGAAAACTACCTCATTAAATAATTGAAAGTATATGAATGGTATATTTGAATTGGATACAATAGGTTGTAATGACTAGCCAACAAAAATGAACTTCTAAACTTAGATTTACTTTTGGTTGGATGAGTTAGCATTAATTCTGATTTTCAATTTCACTTATATTAGTTTTTAGCAGTTATAATGGTGTTTTTTTGTTAATTACAAGTTGAATTTTAAATATTTTTCTATGTACGGAAGGTGTGATTTTCATAGTTCAACTTAGAAGGGTCTGAGATCGTGCTGCTCTTCTATCAGAGGATTAAGTTTCAATCAGGCTGTTGCTTATGCGGATGATTTTTTCCGCGTATACTGCGTTATTTCCGTTATTTATGAGCTGTACAGATGTGTTCAACAAGTAACAATGCACGATTAAAGTATTACATTCTTTTCTAGGTGTTCAGTTTCGGGCACTGATAACGACAGTGATGTTATCTTTATTGCAGCTGCGTCCACTTCAATTTGCAGTCGGTTCTGTTTAGCATCTCATGATGTTTATCTAAAGGATAATGCAATTTGTTCTGGTTGAGATGATTCCTTACCAGTCGAATCCAAAATCATGTTATTACCACTTGTTTATATGCCGGTTGTTTGTTTGCTATAAACGGCACCCTGTATGTATCACATATTATCAGTCTGTTTCATTTCAATTAGACATAACTCAATCGGATAATCAAGAGAAATATTGGCAAAAACGCAGTCATAAAGGAAGAATTACAGACAACACATATCGGCTGCAAAGTAAGGACAGCTCACTGATTTGACAACGACCCGAGGCAATATTTATATCACATAAATACGTCAAACGGAGCAAAGAAGCATAATTAGAATGAGATAAAACAGTTCTAATATGAAACAACTACAAATATAGATAAAGAAGACGTTTTCTCGCATATATTCTGTGACTTTATACAAGATTGATGTTTTTGAGAATTGTAGTATGCTATTTTGTTTGATATTTTATATATATATATATATATATATATATATATATATATATATATATATATATATATATATATATATATATATATATATAAATATAAATATATATATATATATATATATATAAATATAAATATATATATATATATATATATATATATATATATATATAATTCATGGTATCTTTTCCATATGCAAAAAGGAAAAGAAAGTTTATCAGATACAGGAACAGTTTTTTTCTCATATTCATCTAAGTATCTATAAATTAAATTCTCTTTATACATAAATTAAAAGGTTAAACAGTATAGAAATATGTAAACATGGAGAGAGTGTAAAATAAGAGAATAACCAAAAGAATTTATTTATTAAATTTATTTATGAGATGACAAATAATTTGGGCTCGATGTATGCCACTGTTTATTGGTAATTTCTTATATCATTAAAATCTTGAATTGGATTTAAAACTTGCCATTGACTTCTTACATTCGTATGCTTACTTGAGTCTTTTTAATTTACTTCTCAAAGGATAATCAAAATTTAGCTGATTATGACGGAGTATGATAATTTCTCTAATTTATTTTACATTAAATAAATGAGTTTGACAAACAATATCCATAAGAAAGTTATCATTTTGTAAACGTTAGTTTCACCACAGCTACCAAAATAATAATATGAATAATAATAAAAAGGAAAATAAATTTATTATTATCAATATTATAAGTATTATTCGTAGGAGTAATTTTATAAGTGCTGTCTGCATCCTCATCATTATCATCCTTACCATCAACATCACGTTCAATTTCCTAAATTTAATCATTATCATTGTCATCATTATTATCTTAATCATCATCGTAAACTTCGTCGTCACCATCATAATCATCTTCATAATATTCGTCATTTTAATTATCAACTTCATTGCCTTCGATATCCTAGTATTAATTATTTTTTTCTGGCGCCATCACTTTCATCGTCAACTTTATAATCATCATTTTCACAAAATTATCTTTTTTCAGCATCATTTTGTTAATCTATTTCAAAATCGTAACGATCAAAAGCTTACTCATTACCATCATTACCATTGCCATTTTTATTTTTGATCATCTTGTTTTTCAAAAACATTGGTCTAATCGCCCTTAATATCAAGTCTTTTTATTAAATAAATTGATTCATTAAAATCCCGGTTGATGAGTGGATGCGGCCTTAAGCAGGTCCAAGCGTAGACAAATATGAAGTTTGAGTTCTCTTTCTGATTAACCCAAGAGAACCAAAATTTTCCTGGATAATTTTTCCAATTAGCCTTTCTATAGTGCTACTCTTTTCTAAGATATTCGTTTGCTCTTGCATTACTTGGCATGAATAACTGTTCAAATTGAGTTCCTTTTTAACAAAAATAACAGGTTTTTGTATTAAATACAGAAATCTAGCAAAAAAGAGATTATTTGTCGATTGTTGCTGACCTATAATTAAACACAGAAGAGCAACAAACACATAGGAAACACCAAGATGCAGATATTTCAAGCATATGGGGCAAAATTGTCAAGTTAAAATTAGGAATCGATATATGTGAGTGGAGTGAGTAATAGCTAATTCACCAGATTGATATGACTGACGGAAGTTTTGCTATGATGTTCGACGAATGGTTAAATTCAATGGGATTGGTGTTTACCATCATCCGCGCAATCAATGATTGTTTAATTGATTTCATTAAACATCGAATCAAATATAGACAACGCACTTCTGATTACCATGTTGGCAAAAAGTCAAAATGTTGACCAAAGGTAAAATAGGGACAAGCACAAGCGATATTATTTGACATATAGTCAGGAACAAGCAAAACGAAATTATAAACCATACAAGTGTTTATAGGCTATTATTAAGTTATGTTACAGTTTTTTGCTGTAAAACTTTCCGCTTTATATGCTAGTGATGATAAGCCTAATTCCAGATTAATTAATGGATCCCAAATTTTATTCAAACGAAATATTACGTGAGTAGAAACGTATCTTGAAATGTCGATGGATTTGACCTTCTACCAGCTTTAAGACTGTCCTAACCGGTGGCGATTTAAAGGCCTGTTTGTCAAAGGCCATGTATTTAAATAACGTGTATTATTTCAACGACAGGATATATCAGCACAACATTACTAACGTTCATAATATTGCCTTAATCTTACGAATAATTCATCAAAAAGGCCAAATTCCCTAACCATAAATTTTGCATTAACAGGAAATCACTGACGAAACCACGTCCACCAAAATCTGCTTATTTGACTGATTTTAAATTCATCAATAAAAAGGGAATTTGCACTGCGCTGTCACATTCTCGAATATCATTTTTTTCCAAATAGAACACATCAGTATTATTATATTAGTTGCATATATTGCTCATAATGCCAAATTCATTCTTCATTTGGCATGGAAGATAAGGCAATCGGTTCCTCCTTTGGCTGAAAGTGAGCATTAAGGCACGGTTTAGTTCTTGAAAATTTTCGGAAAACGAAAGGACGAAATTTTATAAATACTTCCCGGGAACAAACGAATTTTAAGTTTGTTCCAGGAAGTATTGTAAAATTTCATCCTTTCGTTTTCCGAAAATTTTCAAGAACTAAACCGTGCCTTAATGCTCACTTTCAGCCAAAGGAGGAACCGATTGCCTTATCTTCCATGCCAAATGAAGAATGAATTTGGCATTATGAGCAATATATGCAACTAATATAATAATACTGATGTGTTCTATTTGGAAAAAAATGATATTCGAGAATGTGACAGCGCAGTGCAAATTCCCTTTTTATTGATGAATTTAAAATCAGTCAAATAAGCAGATTTTGGTGGACGTGGTTTCGTCAGTGATTTCCTGTTAATGCAAAATTTATGGTTAGGGAATTTGGCCTTTTTGATGAATTATTCGTAAGATTAAGGCAATATTATGAACGTTAGTAATGTTGTGCTGATATATCCTGTCGTTGAAATAATACACGTTATTTAAATACATGGCCTTTGACAAACAGGCCTTTAAATCGCCACCGGTTAGGACAGTCTTAAAGCTGGTAGAAGGTCAAATCCATCGACATTTCAAGATACGTTTCTACTCACGTAATATTTCGTTTGAATAAAATTTGGGATCCATTAATTAATCTGGAATTAGGCTTATCATCACTAGCATATAAAGCGGAAAGTTTTACAGCAAAAAACTGTAACATAACTTAATAATAGCCTATAAACACTTGTATGGTTTATAATTTCGTTTTGCTTGTTCCTGACTATATGTCAAATAATATCGCTTGTGCTTGTCCCTATTTTACCTTTGGTCAACATTTTGACTTTTTGCCAACATGGTAATCAGAAGTGCGTTGTCTATATTTGATTCGATGTTTAATGAAATCAATTAAACAATCATTGATTGCGCGGATGATGGTAAACACCAATCCCATTGAATTTAACCATTCGTCGAACATCATAGCAAAACTTCCGTCAGTCATATCAATCTGGTGAATTAGCTATTACTCACTCCACTCACATATATCGATTCCTAATTTTAACTTGACAATTTTGCCCCATATGCTTGAAATATCTGCATCTTGGTGTTTCCTATGTGTTTGTTGCTCTTCTGTGTTTAATTATAGGTCAGCAACAATCGACAAATAATCTCTTTTTTGCTAGATTTCTGTATTTAATACAAAAACCTGTTATTTTTGTTAAAAAGGAACTCAATTTGAACAGTTATTCATGCCAAGTAATGCAAGAGCAAACGAATATCTTAGAAAAGAGTAGCACTATAGAAAGGCTAATTGGAAAAATTATCCAGGAAAATTTTGGTTCTCTTGGGTTAATCAGAAAGAGAACTCAAACTTCATATTTGTCTACGCTTGGACCTGCTTAAGGCCGCATCCACTCATCAACCGGGATTTTAATGAATCAATTTATTTAATAAAAAGACTTGATATTAAGGGCGATTAGACCAATGTTTTTGAAAAACAAGATGATCAAAAATAAAAATGGCAATGGTAATGATGGTAATGAGTAAGCTTTTGATCGTTACGATTTTGAAATAGATTAACAAAATGATGCTGAAAAAAGATAATTTTGTGAAAATGATGATTATAAAGTTGACGATGAAAGTGATGGCGCCAGAAAAAAATAATTAATACTAGGATATCGAAGGCAATGAAGTTGATAATTAAAATGACGAATATTATGAAGATGATTATGATGGTGACGACGAAGTTTACGATGATGATTAAGATAATAATGATGACAATGATAATGATTAAATTTAGGAAATTGAACGTGATGTTGATGGTAAGGATGATAATGATGAGGATGCAGACAGCACTTATAAAATTACTCCTACGAATAATACTTATAATATTGATAATAATAAATTTATTTTCCTTTTTATTATTATTCATATTATTATTTTGGTAGCTGTGGTGAAACTAACGTTTACAAAATGATAACTTTCTTATGGATATTGTTTGTCAAACTCATTTATTTAATGTAAAATAAATTAGAGAAATTATCATACTCCGTCATAATCAGCTAAATTTTGATTATCCTTTGAGAAGTAAATTAAAAAGACTCAAGTAAGCATACGAATGTAAGAAGTCAATGGCAAGTTTTAAATCCAATTCAAGATTTTAATGATATAAGAAATTACCAATAAACAGTGGCATACATCGAGCCCAAATTATTTGTCATCTCATAAATAAATTTAATAAATAAATTCTTTTGGTTATTCTCTTATTTTACACTCTCTCCATGTTTACATATTTCTATACTGTTTAACCTTTTAATTTATGTATAAAGAGAATTTAATTTATAGATACTTAGATGAATATGAGAAAAAAACTGTTCCTGTATCTGATAAAATTTCTTTTCCTTTTTGCATATGGAAAGGATACCATGAATTATATATATATATATATATATATATATATATATATATATATATATTTATATATATATATATATATATATATTTATATTTATATATATATATATATATATTATATTTATATATATATATATATATATATATATATATATATATATATATATTATGTAAAATATCAAACAAAATAGCATACTACAATTCTCAAAAACATCAATCTTGTATAAAGTCACAGAATATATGCGAGAAAACGTCTTCTTTATCTATATTTGTAGTTGTTTCATATTAGAACTGTTTTATCTCATTCTAATTATGCTTCTTTGCTCCGTTTGACGTATTTATGTGATATCAATATTGCCTCGGGTCGTTGTCAAATCAGTGAGCTGTCCTTACTTTGCAGCCGATATGTGTTGTCTGTAATTCTTCCTTTATGACTGCGTTTTTGCCAATATTTCTCTTGATTATCCGATTGAGTTATGTCTAATTGAAATGAAACAGACTGATAATATGTGATACATACAGGGTGCCGTTTATAGCAAACAAACAACCGGCATATAAACAAGTGGTAATAACATGATTTTGGATTCGACTGGTAAGGAATCATCTCAACCAGAACAAATTGCATTATCCTTTAGATAAACATCATGAGATGCTAAACAGAACCGACTGCAAATTGAAGTGGACGCAGCTGCAATAAAGATAACATCACTGTCGTTATCAGTGCCCGAAACTGAACACCTAGAAAAGAATGTAATACTTTAATCGTGCATTGTTACTTGTTGAACACATCTGTACAGCTCATAAATAACGGAAATAACGCAGTATACGCGGAAAAAATCATCCGCATAAGCAACAGCCTGATTGAAACTTAATCCTCTGATAGAAGAGCAGCACGATCTCAGACCCTTCTAAGTTGAACTATGAAAATCACACCTTCCGTACATAGAAAAATATTTAAAATTCAACTTGTAATTAACAAAAAAACACCATTATAACTGCTAAAAACTAATATAAGTGAAATTGAAAATCAGAATTAATGCTAACTCATCCAACCAAAAGTAAATCTAAGTTTAGAAGTTCATTTTTGTTGGCTAGTCATTACAACCTATTGTATCCAATTCAAATATACCATTCATATACTTTCAATTATTTAATGAGGTAGTTTTCATTAAAACAAACTGTATACAATACTGTGGATTGTTATTTTGTTAGTTCTGCAAAGAACGAATACCCCAAAGCGAACAATTAAACTTCCACATGTGCATTAAAATCCATTTATTAATATATAGAGATATATATATATATATATATATATATATATATATATATAAACGACGTGTGATTAATGTTTTGGTTTAGTTCATGTACCTCAATTAATGTCTAAAAGAATTATGAGTTACGTGTGCCCACGAAGATTTCAGCGCTATTTGAATAGTAAAATAAATGAAAGTATATTAACATTTTTATACGTATTAAACTTTTTGTGTATTCAAACATACTGAATTTGAATGAGAAGACATAGATTTTACGACGGTTTCATCTTTATCACACAAATTGTTGTTTATATCTGTGATCATAAGTTTTCAATATATTAGTTGACCAGTCTGAATAAGATTCCTCAATTTGATTTAGTATTTTTTTAAGAAATTAGTACGAAAAATAGCTACCAAAGCGTAAATTTAGTAATAAACTAAATTTATCGAAGATATTTCTGCTGAGAAGGTTGATTTAGTCAATTCCAACAATTCATGTGACAGTCTTGTCCAACAATCTTCTCTCAATTTAAAGTTAATTCCAAATATAGTTACTGAAACAACGTTTGTAATGTATTTTATTTAGGAAGTGAATAACAAGGAATAAATCGAGCTGTTTGTTTTACAAGATCATAAATGATTCAATGAGTCTAAACAAACATCTTCACGGTAGTTTAAATTGGTTAGAAAGAGATTTGCATTCATATCATTAATAATAAAAAAACAGGTATAGTCCAAATGTTTCAGCAAACTTACCTCTTTTTTCCCGTTTGCGATAAAAATAAATGGTCCTCGTGTTCCGCCTGGCTGTAGACCCTACAAAAAAGACAATTGAGAATAAAGTAAAAATGCCAAGAGTGACTATACTTTTATCTTATACTGTATTTCCATACACATGAATTCTTTGAAATATTTATGTTCCAAAACATATTTTCAATAGCCACAAACAGAATTTACTACTAATCAAGTTATTGTCGTGAATCTGGATATTGAAATTTATTTGACTCTGATTACTCTTTTCAACAAAGATCGCCTGAAAAGGTTTCTATCTACCGATGCCTTCAAGGAGACTACAGTCGAACATATGTAAAGGCTGCAAAAATTATTAATTATTTAATAATGTTTCGTCAATTAATTGTAGAAACGCACATGCTTTACTGAATAATGCAATGAGTACCATACCAACGTGATTAGTAATCTCATTGAAGTTAAGTGCATGATGTTTTAATAAAGTGAAAGATTTTCATAATTGATTTTATTCTTATTTTCAGTGAAATTCCGTCCATTGTTAAAATTCTGTATCTGATACCATCAAACTTATTGGTATACATCATATACAGTGATTATGATTCAATGTTGCCCTGTTTCTGGCTATATGCTAAGGTAATTGTAAAATTGCTGTAATACGCCACATTTACATAAGTTATACAATTAAACAATCAATGATTGCGCCGGTGGTGACAACAAATCTTTAGATAAAGTATGTCAACTCGTCATAAACACCAAACCCATTGTATCTGACCAGTCGCGCAACATATCAAATTAACTATTAGTCACATGTAATGACGCGGTTCGATCTTCCATGATCATAAACAAAGCATAACAAAGATAAGACAGAAATTCATATATAAGCTATGGAAAATCAAATATGCGTTTCTCATCGCTAGATGTCTTGCATATATTGTACACATGCTGATAATGATCATAAAAAGTCAAAAGGCAAGAGTAAATGTGATTGACGGTAGTTTTGCCATGTTAAACAATAATTGATTGCGCAAGTGGTTGTAACAATTAATTTTAAAAAGTTGGCGAGCTTCAAGTAAACACCAATTATTGCTTAATTGTATTGCCTATATATTTAGTTGTGGCGAAAGCTGCAAACAGTTAATATTCGTAATTGCATAGAAATCGTTCAGCCGACATTTCCAGTCAAGTTCAGTGTATGCGAGACTACTAGAGGGGAGAGCCGCATATCTAAATTTGACTTCCATATATATGCACTGCGGTTTGATCCTCGATAGTCAGTTTGCCGTCGTACTCTGATGATGCTCATGGAAGGTCGAAACGTGTCAGTGCGTGCAACGGCGGTAGTTTTGCCGTATTATTCGACGACTGGTTAAATACAATTGGATTTGTGTTTACTTCAAGCTCGCAAACTTGATTTAAAGAAGTGTTTTGCCACGTTGTTCGACTGATCAGATAAAATTGGATTGGTATTTATTTCGATCTCGCTATCTTGATTTAAATAATTGCTCTCACTACTCGCGCAATCGACGATGTTTTTATTGTATAAATTGTGTAAATATGGCGAAGATTGCAAAAGTTAAAACTTGTAACTGCGAAGGAAATGTCCAGCCGATATTTATAGTCAAATATTATATTTGCAAGACTACTAGATGTGAAGGCCGAATGTTTGATATATGAATTGTGGTTTGATTTTCGTTAATTAGTTTGCCGTAGCGCATTGATGATAAATATATAAGGTCAAAACGCGTCATTGTGTGTGACTGTCGGTTATTTTGCTAAGTATTGCGACTTGCTATATACTATAAGATTCGGGTATATCGCAATGTACCATATTTTATTAAAGGATAATGGTATGTTGTTTTTTTCTGTGTTTTACATTTAAAACTTGCATTAGCTAGATTGCTATTGCATTTCACCACTATTAATCAAAACCTACTCTAATAATTTGTGTAATTTTTTTATGTATGGTGTGGTGTAAGTAAAATGTAAGCGTGTTAGTGGGCCAAGTTATATAGCAGTTATGGTTTTAATAAATGAATGTCCACACATCGAATATAAATTTGTTAAAAAGGCATATAGTACAAAAATTAAATTCCGATACGTGTCAAAGATTGAATTTTCGATTGAAAAATGCCTATTCTAAATATAAATTATGCAAACTATTTTATGTCTCCATTTACCACTAGGTAATTAAATACTAGACGATCCTTGTACTTACAAACACTAAAATGGTTAGTGGTTGACCCCTAAATTCAAACTACATTTAGCCTAGAAATCCTTCATTTCTCCGTCAGTGTTTATTTATTTTTATCCTTAATAAATCTAAAGCCATTATACGATAAAAAAACTCGTTTGTGTAGTTTCAAGTAAGTATTTTAGTTTTCTATTGACACGGAGTACGACAAGGTAAAAAGCAGTGAAATAAATAAAATAAAATGATAGGATGAGTAGAATAATTGTGTGGACTCCTGAACTTAAGTCTTTCTCATGAGATTTATGGAGTGAAGATCCAATAATAACTTTAAGATAAACTTGCCAATTTGCTGAGCTTAAACTGTTAAATCCCACCCAAATTGAACTTTTTCTTCAGTGAAGCTCCAATTTGATCGTCAACAATAAATACTCCTAGTAAATCAAATATTTAATTATGTAATTTGGAGACTATAATCAGCCGGGTCACAATAGCATTTTTGTGAAAGTAAGAAAATGAATGATTTGCTTGTAGAATTAAGTTAGTTGATTTTTAATCAACAACAGTTTGCGATTTACTTGCACAAATAAAAGCAGACCGCCAAAATAGATGATTGGATAATACGCTTCCAACCTGTAATTTAATAATTATAGCCGGTGCATGTAGGACTCTTATTTCAGATAATGATATTGTAAGAGATATATAACCTACTGGATCGTGGTATCGCCTCGATTTTCAATTTGTCTGTGGCAATTCAGCCTGACAAAAGAACACTAACCAGCACCGTTTCGCCAAGCGGTTAAACATTTTTCTTGTTATACTATTTAATCAATCATTTGGTGGCTTGAACGATAGACAACTAAGTGTTCTAACACTATACATTTGATGAATTATATGTACGGAAGAAGTAATTAGGGAACTTCTTTAACATTATAATACATGTATGTAATCGTATACAGTGTCGAATATATATATATATATATATATATATATATATATTTCGCGGTAAACACATTTTAAAATATAACCAAGGAGAACGTTAATCTATGGAAAAATATTTATTAGCGAATATATTTGCAACCAGTATCAATAGCCAATACTTCGGATTTTTTTGATTTTTTCGTTCATCCAATCATAACTGCTCATTTGTCATAACAAATCATATCTTAACATTGCTTATCCTGCTATTACGCAATTTGGACTAATTCTTTTTCGAATAGCCATTTGAAGTGTAATCGTCTTCAATTTGATTATATCCGCAATAACTTGGTGTGTCGTATTTTGAGATACCTGTTAATTTTAATGTTTTTAGTGATGTTTCTAATCCAGTCATACCTAATTTATTTCTTAATCATATTTTGTAGGTTTAAGCAAGGATTGAGCTTATTAATTGCGACAGCTTCAAATGCCAGAAGCAATTCTTTGGATTCTGCAATGAATAAAACTGAAATTTTTTTTCTATTAAAAACGTTACCAGCGTGTATCATATGTTCACAAATAGTTGATTTTGGTGCAGGAGCTGCAACCAATTTTAATATTTTTTAGAAAGATGCTTGATTATTCTAGTTTTGAGCCTCTTTTTGGTTTGATGATGTAATGAGCGTTGCAAATGCATTTAAAATTGTATTCGGATAATGGCTTGGACGTCACACAGAGGCTGCACATTGATCAATTCGCAAACGTCTTGTTGTATTAAGCACAACTCCCAAATGTACTGACAGAAAATGAGCTTCGGTCGCTTAAATTGAAATTTTTGTATTAAGAGAAAATATTTAAGAACAAAATTGATAACGGTGGTTTTATTTCGAGAATATCCAGCTACACTTTACAATCTTTAGTTTATACACATCCTGCGTTTAAATTTGTTTATTGGAGTGGCAACTAGTCTGATTTTCCGTTTTACCTCCACCTCTTGCTTGGGTTGATTTGTAAGTGCATATGCGTATGTGTCTATTTGCGTGTCTGTCTGCGTGTAAGAGTCATTCTCATTCTTTTGCAGAGTGATGTTTGAGATCTGGATATTCCTGCTTTGGTGGATTGAGTTTTGACCAAGTGTTCGCTTTGTTAGCTGTTACGTGGGCAAATGATTTTTCCTCGTAACAACTGCCCAAACGGTAAAACTACCATTACTAATACTGACTCAAATTGCACAAAAAATAGAAAGATCAACATTGCAATCCGCAAACGTTGTGCTGTTACCAAACTGAAGAAATGAAACCGAAGACCAAGGTGAAACGAAAGACAACATATGGAGAAAGCATTCTTACACGTAACGGCCAACAAATCGAACACTTCGTCAAATCTCAATCCATAAAAGAAGAAGGACCAGTTACTAAATATCAATTTGCAATACAATGACAATGATCCCCACACGCACACATAAACATACACGAATACACTAACAAATCATCGCAAAAAAGAGGTAGAAGTAAGACGGAAAATAAAATTATTTTCTAACTCCATAATCAAATTAAAATCCAGAATGCATATGAATGAAAGACTGCATAGTTTAGCTAAATATTTTAGAAATAAAGGGGCCATTATCCACTTTATTTTTAAATGTGCTTTCACTTCCTAATAAAAGTATACTGTGCAATATTCGAAGGTAATGGACATTATAAAGAATATATATATATATATTCATTGTTCCCTTCTTGTGTGCAAAAACAAAAAGAAATTTTATCAGATATAAGAAAATTTTTTCTTTCTCATGGTCTCTCAAATATCTACCATGAACATATCTTTATATATAAATTGGAAAGCAAAACAAGATAGAAATATTTGAACATAGAGAGAGTGTGGAAAATAGAAACCAATCAAATTGCGTGGTCACATCTCCAGTTCAAGCTCATCTGCGCTTCTTGCTCACATAGGTCCGGCTGCAATTTGTTTATCCATAAGGCTTCGTATGTGGCTAGCTCCCTTTGTTTTTGCATTTAGTAATTACTTTGAATGCTACGTCTGGAGAACATACGTGCGATGTTTCGATGATGTGTTGTGCAATAGCAGACGTGTATTCACCATTTGATTTAAAACAGGCGTTCAAGTTGCAATGTTCCTTCATTCGAGTAATTAACCGTCTGGTCGATCGGCCTACGTAAGTTGATCGACAACTTGCGCATGTATATTGATAAATAATATTTGATATCGACATTAACGGCTGTTTCTCTTTGATTGCTGGTAAAGGCAAGTGTGTTACCCTAAATAACACTCGTAGTTTGGCTGCATTAAATGTGCGTGTCAATGCTGCTTCAACTTTCTTTCAAATATTATTTATCAATATACATGCGCAAGTTGTCGATCAACTTACGTAGGCCGATCGACCAGACGGTTAATTACTCGAATGAGGGAACATTGCAACTTGAACGCCTGTTTTAAATCAAATGGTGAATACACGTCTGCTATTGCGCAACACATCATCGAAACATCGCACGTATGTTCTCCAGACGTAGCATTCAAAGTAATTACTAAATGCAAAAACAAAAGAGAGCTAGCCACATACGAAGCCTTATGGATAAACAAATTGCAGCCGGATTTATGTAAGCAGAAGAAGCACGTACAAGCATTGAGCTTGAACTGGATGTGACGCACGCAATTTGATTGGTTTCTATTTTCCACACTCGCTCTATGTTCACGTATTTCTATCTTGTTTTGCTTTCCAATTTATATATAAAGATATGTTCATGAGTAGATATTTGAGAAGACCATGAGAAAGAAAATTTTCTTATATCTGATAAAATTTCTTTTTGTTTTTGCACACAAGAAGGGTACAATGAATTTTATTAAAGCTCGCATTTCAATATATATATATATATATAGAGTATATATATATATATATATATATATATATATATATATAATTTGTGTGGTGCGCTTATGCACATGTAGTAAAAAATATTCAATTCTTTATATTTAGTTTAATTGAAACCTTAATATATTTTGGTTAACCACCTCTGACAAAGAATGTGCAATAAGCATATAAACAGATCTATTTGTACTATATTATATCAATTGTTTTATAACTGTGATGAATGTGTGTATTTTGTCATCATGAGCCTAATGATTTACTATAAAACTCCAGTTGGAAAAGTCGCGTCCAGTTCAAGTTTACGAAGTGTAAAATATTTTCCAAAGCCTGTTAGTTATAGGTTTGAAACAGGTTTTTAAACAAGTTCCAGTTTGGTTTACGACTAACGAGCAGGTTTACGCAGCTGAAACAAGAGTTCAGAGGACCGATTCTTGTTCTTATTTGTTGATTCGTAACGGTAACCTCTATGGTATAAAATTTTTTATATATTATTATTGCGTAATTGAATAAGCATAAATATTGTGCTGAAATTTAAACATTAAAGCAGATCAAATGCAAGATTATTTACTTCTTGATAATAGAACATAAGGCGGCGACAACCATCGGCTTTGAAAAATTCTTCAAAATAGTTCCACTAAAAGAAATAAAATAGAAAATATTAAGAAAACAGTAACGTTTAATCATGCACAGTTGACTTCTTTAAACTGAAGACTAATGTTTAACTCATGTAAATGATGAAAGTAGCAAAAGAGCCGTCGTTTATCACATCAGGAGAGCAAATTATACACTATTTTTTTCATTAACGTCTATAGGATACAATTCATTAAGTTAAGTTTGCGAGCTTGATATGAACACCAAGCCTATTGCATTTAACCAGTCGTCGAACAACAAATCAAAACTACCGTCAGCCACAGGTAGGGACGCTTTTGCTACCATAAATATGCATTTCGGTTTCATCCTCGATAGTCAGTTTGGCGTCGTGCTCTGGTGATGATTCTGGTAGTTTGAAACGCGTCACTACGTGTGACTAACGGCAGTTTTGCATCATAGTGTGACTGGTAAAACAAAATGAGATTGGTTTTTATATCAAGCTCGCTTACTTGATTAAATTAATTTTTGACGCCACTCACACCTTTAGTGTTTGTTTAATCATATAACTATATAATATATTGCATTTTATTTTACGAGAAATCAATAATTGATTGCGCACGTGGTGACTGACGGTTGTTTGGTTATGTTGCGCAACAGGTTAGATAAAATAGGCTTAGTTTTATCCTCAAGCTTTCAAACTTCTTTTAAAGAATTTATTTCATGATTCTTTAATTCTAACTGTCGTAATAAATACTTTGAATCATACATGAATTGGAGCTATGCATACTAAGAACATAGAACATTTTATTCACGCATATTGTCTTCGGGCTGTTGATAATAGTTGGTTGCGCAGTTAACCTCAGTCTGTAACAAGCCTACGACACAAAAAAGATATTTATTATCTAAGCTATACATTAAATATTTGAAATTTTGCTCAATAAAAATTAAATTGAACAAGCTTTTGACTACAGCCGGCAGTTTAAATAACTGATGAGAAAAATTTAGTAAAGTAAGTTTGAAAAACAAGGAGCTCAGTTTCCTTAAATCGGTTTCTTATCATACTAAGTTATATCAAACGCAAAAAATAACATATATAAAAACAGTTATATGTATGAAAATAAATTCTGTAACATAATATTGTATTTAACAATAATTGATTGCGCGGGTGGTGGCAACAATTAATTAAATCAAGTTTGCGAGCTTGAAGCAAACACCAATCCCATTGTATTTAACCAGTCGTCGAACAACATAACAAAACTACCGCCAGCCGCAACGCACTGACGCATTTCGACCTTCCATTGCCGTCGTACTCTGATGATGATCATGGAAGGTCGAAACTCGTCAGTGGGTTGCGGCTGGCGGTAGTTTTGTTATGTTGTTCGACGACTAGTTAAATACAATGGGATTGGTGTTTACTTCAAGCTCGCAAACTTGATTTAAAGAATAATATTGTATTGTATTAACATTTATTATTTTACAATTAATTATATTATAATGGATTTTGCTTGCATTTATTTTTGTTATACTATAATATATTTTTTATATTATATCATATGACATGTTTATTATATTATATTATACTAAATTATATTATATTTAATTTTAATTTATCATATTATTTCAAATTATATTTTATTATACTATATTATATTTATTATATTATATTATATTATATTATATTATATTATATTATATTATATTATATTATATTATATTATATCATTATATACTGTATTGTATTATATAATATTATTATAAACCGTATTGTATTATATTATAATATAATATAGTGTAGTATATAAAATTTCAGTACATTAAATTACTTTATACTATACTATGTTATATTATATTATATTATTGTAGGATATTGTATGTTGATTTTATTATATCGTGCTTTAATATATCATATAAAATCATGTAATATTAGAATATGTCCTACTATATTATATATTCTCTTCTATTTTTGCGACATTTTATAGCGACCAATGCTGTCGCTGCATTTGCAACTGTTGCTAGGAGTTTTCTGTTTCATTCATGAACGATTTTTTCTTAAATCACATCTCAATAAAATTTTAATTTTTTATATTTTTATATTTATTGGTGCTGTATTTTCTTCTGACCAACATGATTCCTGCATTTGCAACTTTTCTGACCGTTTCATGTCAGCTTGGTGTGGGTTATTAGCTTTTCCAAAATAATATAAATCCATCGCAGCTGAGAATTTTGCATGTTTTATAAGATATTATTATATAAGCTATGATTATATCCTCGAACCTGACAGAAAATAAAATATGAGAATGGACTATCAAGTAGACAAATTTTAAATGGTTATTTGCATGTTAAACGTGGAATTTGTTGTTGCAAACATGGTTCAAACTGGAATCTATGTCCTTATGATTTAAAATAGAATCTGGGTTTAACAAGCGATTTTTTTTAATAAATAACGTTCAAAATTTTTTTAAAAATTTATTTATTGTTAAATGCATTATTTCAAATTTTAATGTCTTAATTACATCGCTGTCTAACGTTATAACTGCAAGTAGAAACACCTCATTCAGTTTGTATTAGGTAATGCGTACGTAGATAGAAATTTGTTCAAATAGGACCACGAGGCTCTACCGAACTCAGCATGAGCCAAAGACATAACCTCATCCACACTTGCGTTTTGTCAGTAGGAGTTGGTACAACGCCTTATACCCACAATATATATGGTAAAAATGTAAGGCAGGTAGACAGTACAATCTCTTAGACAAATTTTTAGTCATGCAGTAATAAATTTCACTTCTTATAAAGTCATCGACAATGCGAAGTTAGAACCAACTCACTGTATATAACATGCATACGAAGCCTGTAAAGGATAGCAACACTATCGCTTTCTTAATAGATTAATTTTACCAAGTTCTTGAATTATAACTATTTATGAACACCTGTTACGTTATCAAATCCATACACTCTGGCCTTGATCAACAGCAGTTAAACATATTTCGCATTAAGCATGACATCATTCAATAAAATTTATAATAGTAATAATATTTCTTTGGTGCGTAGAATTAATATATATGCAAGTTTTTATTAAGTATTGCATACCTAGAGAAAAAGTAATTCAAATAGTTCCAGAATGATATTCCAAACAAGCAAATTATTTGCTGTACATGATTTTCAGAAATACAAAAGCATCTATGGCACGTGAAAACCTATGTTCACTTACCCTGTCATCAATCAGAATTGTATCTTCTATACTGTTGGTTTCTAATCGTGTTGCAAGTGAAATCTTTAAAAAAGGAAAATAATATTGATCGAATAAGAACAACTTAAGACATATTATAAAAAATCATTAGAAATCACAAACTGCAATCTCAGGCTGCATGCAGGAAACCATTTTGGTAGTTTTTAAATATCTAACGTCAATCATAAAAAAGATTAGAAACAATAACAAAATTGCGGATTCGATATTAACCTCATTTTCACAATAATTTCGGTCATAAAATATTGCATTTTTTTATTTGTAGAGTAGTTAGCAATTAACTTTGGAATAAACTATAGTGGTTCGAAAATCATGGTTAAAACAATTGAACGACTATCTATGTTCAAAAAGATGCGTATTTACCTAGCTCAAATTGAATTACTTTTTACTAGTTTTATGCAAATACAAACATAATGTCACGCAGTGCATATACCGTTTAATAAAGCCTGGGAATAATTTAGTAGATGTATCATTATTGCATAAATTGTTTTAAAGTTAATTATCAGGCAATTGTAACATGAAGCTAAGCATACCAATTTAGAAATAATGAAATGAGGCAAAAGATAGTATGCAAATTTTAAATCTAAACGTATATTTACTTTACGTCAAAATTTAGTCCATAATATTTATTAGCTTTTTCAACTTTATATATCATTTGAATCCCATTTTAGGCCGTTTCTGAATAAAAATGAAATGAATATATTGTTTCATCACAATTGCGCTCGTAAAAAATGATAAAAACATATTTTACGTACAGTGATATCTTGTTAAACAATTTTCAGATAAAAACTGTGTATCTGTGTAAAAATAATAATAATAATAATAATAAAAATAATAATATTAATAATAATAATAATAATAATAATAATAATAATAATAATAATAATATTAACATCAACACGAAGAACAATAACAATAATTGTAGTTATAATAATAGTTACTTTTCTAGCAACGAAGAGCAAACAGTTCATAATTTAAATTCTATTCAATCTTTAATATAAGACAAATGAGAGTCCAAATAAATTGTTTGTTAATAACTGGCAAAATAGAGCAGTTAGTTGGAAATGTCAATTAGATATAAGTAAACATTAAGATTCGCCCTTTTAATGGAGTTTTCCATCGTGTTCTGGTGATGACCATGGAGGGACGAAATGAGCCATTGACGGCATTTTTACTATTTTGTGCGATTAATTTCAAATAGCATTATTGTTTATCTTAGCCAAAAATCTTGATTTTAAAATTGGTGATCAAATAAATTATTAAATAGCGCATTTTTAAAAACTAGGTAAATTACGAACAAATTCATTGAATAACACAAGAACTAACTGAATAGCATAATTGGCTCCTATTTAATTTATGTCTTGGTTAAATTTTTCAAATATATCGATTAAATGGATAAGGATAAAGTGCTTGAAATAAATTCAAAATTCAAAAAATGTCTTGAATATATCAATTCAATACGAAAAATCACTATAATATAGTCTTACCGCTTGGAAGATGTAGGTATGTCTGGCATCAAGCTAATTGCAAAAAATAGATATAATTGCAAAAATAAATTATTAATTAAACTGAAGGTACGTAAAAAATTCTTCAAATCATAGAAGGAATGTTGACCAATTTTCTGCAGCTTTGGATCAATTCATGCAATAATAAAGATGCCTGAACAAACAGGTTCACTTGCAAAATCAGCTATTTGTAGAAGCCATGCAATTAAATGGCAATTTTAACAAAAATATAGAGACGATAGTTATGGATTAATCAAGAGAAACTGAGCAGTTCGGTTGGTATTTTACCTGCAATCGTCTTTCTTCCTTAAGCTGTTTCAGCTGTTTCTGGCGTTCACGCTTCGCTTCCACCGTGGGTGCGCCCTTCTTAAGGCCAGTTTTACGAGTTTGCTAAACAAAGTAGGAAATGTTTAACGTATAAGTAGATAGTCCAGAGGAGAATAAAAACTGCATAAAATCTGTAACCATATAGAAAGTACTGTTGTGAAATTTATAACCAAAGATGCAATTACTGTATTAAGTGACCAAAATGATTAGTTCTTAAAAGGATTGTAGACTAATTTAGAAGTGCAGGATAGTTTATCGGCATTTCACAAAACACAAATACAATAAATGGAAGCAACTCATCTTGTGAGTAGTTTGAATATTCAGCACGTACAATTTTTCAGTTATTTTTTCCAATACTAAGGTTTAACAAGCTGGTTGTTTTGTAAATCTACTTTTTCTTGAATATATTCTTCCAACACTTTAAATATTTGTTCGTAAAATTGGCAAATCTGGTTATATTTCTTGCTTCCTTGGCGAAAAAATTTTTGTATATTGCATGAATTCAGTCTTAACGGATTTTCTTCTAGTCTTTTCTCATTTTTAGTTAAATATATGTTGGGAAAATTCTTTCAATGTATACTTAGGCTCATTTTTCTATTGAAATATTAACTTGTAGTCAAAAAGTTTGATTAAACTTTACATAACACAAATGGCAGTACAAATACTTGAATTTTCCAAGGTGTATTGTAGTCATATTCAACATAAATATTTAATCAAATATCCCTTTTTGGTGCAATTTCTTCTGTGCGCTTCCTTTTAAATTAATTTTAAGCTATTTATTCAATAGAATCTGGAACTTACTGAATGTCTATATCAGATAAGTATAATTAGATAAAAAGGTAATCTATTTCACATAACCGCAGGTAAATGGTATTGAAAAACCAATTATTCGGAAAGAATTATGAGAAAAAATCAGCATTCTCCTCGCCAAATGGTTTTTCCCAAAAGGATTCTACTAAGTAATAAAAAATAGGAAGAAATAAATAAATTTAATATTTAATTAAAAATGAATAAAAAAGTATTTTATTTTCCTATTTATTCGGTGGAAAATTTTCGGTGAGTCGGCTAAAGTAACTGACGTTCAATTATTCTAATTGGTCTTATGTTAAGTCTTAATACACATTCGCATATATACAGAAATATGTAATAATGCCTGATTTAAAAAAGCTATTATCAAATAGTAAAGACATATTATTATAAATAATTTTGCTTATTATTCGAATTTACAATGTACTGCAAATTTAGACCATCATAATCAAAAAATATAAAAGCAAACCGACAAAACGCATATAGTGGGTCGAACGCAATGAAAATATTTACGTGTCAGTATCCCACAATTAAAATGAAGTAAGACAGTTAGTGTACGTTCAATTATTCTAATAATGGTTAAGCAAAAATAGAAATATTATACTTTATAGAAGTAAACATTACTTGATTGAGCGGCTGGTGATAGCAATAATTTAAATCAAGGCCCGAGCTTAATATAACCACAAATACCGACATACATTTGTCAGTACAACTAAGCATTTTATAAAATAATAAAATCAATTCACCCAGTAGATCGGGTCAGTTCCTATGTGAAACCTGTCAAGTATTATCCACAAATTTGCTGCAGATTAGGTTGGAAACAGGTCGCATTCGATTTTGAGTCTAAGAAACTATTTACTGCACCACTATACCGAACACAATTCACAGTTTTCAGTTATACATTGACTAATGCTTTTCATAAGCCTTTTCTTCAGGTGGAACCTATTTGGCATCTTCTTTTAACTAAAGTTCCCACAGGCCACCCCAATATATCGTTGGAGAACAGACAAAACACCACCGAGGAAGTAGTACTGAATGGAAAATTTTCACAATTAAAAAATTGTTGATTTCTTATGATGATTGTTTTATTGCATAAATCTAAAAATTACCAACGCTCCCACAGGTGGTGCGATGTCTGTCCTATATAGAAAAATGGGGTTGGTTAGTTGTAAATTTAGGTCCAAGGATGCCACGTAAGCTCCAGCTGAAAGAAATGCTAATAAACAGAAATTACTACATAAACGAAAACTGTGTAGTGTTTGGCAGGGTGGCGTACTGGATAGTCTCAGACTCCGAAATAAACGTTCCCAAGTGCGAACTCTATTTGCGGCAAATTCTGGACAGTAAATTTTTTAGTTCTACATAACCAAAAACGTAAGTTAGTATATAACTGAAAATTTCGTCTAATGTGTGACAGGACGGCGCAATGGATACTCATTGACTCTGAAGCAAATGTGACTCGGTTCGAGCCTTGTCCGTGGAAAATTTCTGGACGGTACTTGAAAAATTCCTATTAAGGATGATACTGGTCTACAGAAGAATTGGCTTCGCAACATTTTGCAATACTTAGTTTAAACTGACAAGAATGTATGTAATGGGATTTATGTTTACCTCAAGATCGAGACCTTCTTTTAAATAGCTATTAACACCACACCAGCAATTAATGATAATTCTACTGTCTAAAACTTCGTTTCGTGACAACTTCTTTAGGCACCACGACTTTTATTGTACAATGAACGATACGGTTTGGATAATTGACACTTTAGGTCGAAAAAATGCCACACGGGCTCCACCAGAAAAAAAGGCGAAGCGAAAAAGATAAGATAATTTATAACTGAAAACTGTGTTTAGTTTACGGAAGTGTAGCGCAGTTACTACAGTCCCAGACTCAAAATAAAATGTGCTCTTTACAATACTTGAAGAGTTCCCAACAAGAACAGAAATGGTCTAGCGGATTAACTTTCTTTGCTACAAAATTCTAAGTTGACGGATATTCATAACGAGATTGATGTCTATCCCAATGTTGCGAATTTAAATTAAATAAATTAGTTAATGGTTTCCAGATAGTTGGCTTAAGAAAAAAGGCAAAATTTCACGGATAAGAAGTCTATCTTTTTCCTGTACACTCTGATTGAATAATCAAAAATAATTTTTCGATAAAAATTAAGTTTTTTTAATTAAATGTTCTCGAGCTTGATTACTAAACGCAGAATTCCTGGCTACTAACGAGGAGATTTTAGTTACGTATAGGACCGTCGTCTAGCAGTTGAATTAGGTTAGAAACATTGAGCCATATTTAGCATATACCAACAAACCATGTGCATATGTGGATCTTGCAAATAATGAGATTTTATTTCAACATAACTCATCAAAAGATTTTTTTAATTTATATCTTTTCAGAATAAAGTATTAATGACGACGAAAAAGCCGTCAAATTTGATTTATAAACTAGTTTTCTAGTTATTCTTGGCTTATTTTACCATGTTTCCTCATGTTACTGTTTACAGTCTAAGCGTTATATAATTACGATTTGATATTGATCAATTATGCTTGTTTAATGTGAATTGTGCTATAATAATACGCCAAAGAATTTGAAATTTCATTACTCTGTTTTATAGTGGACTTAAGGTTTAGCATCGTCTCAAATTGACGGTTTTCAAATATATGTCAATTAAATTTAACTCTATTCAATTGATAAATTAAGTGCAAGCTTTCCGTATAAATCAAATTTACTGACTAATTTGGCACAAACTTTCTGTAGCATAAGACCAGTAAAAGTACATAAAAGTACATTCAGGAAAAAAATGCTTAATTCTCTGATCTGCGTCTAAAGTCAAGCTTATTTTCGTACGAAAAGAGACAAAATCGTGAACGTTGTACTGGCTCTATAAAAGTCTAGGGTCACATGATCTTGTAAACATGGCTTCGTCGTTGGGCCTCTCGAGTATAAGTAAACCCGGCTTGGATTTTATGCAATTTCTTATGAAGAAAACCTGCCCTGATAGCCAAGTAGCAGCCAGATAAATAACAGAACTAGATCGGCTTTACCTCGGTTATAAAACCATTTCCAATTCCGAAACAATTTGATGTTTGATATTACAGTAGTTTGAACTATTCAATTGACAAAATTATTGTACCTATATATGCATGTAATAAAATATAGAATTTTTGTACACCGTTCTCAAAAAACGTACTTTATTCGCGTCTTCATTTTCTTTATCTGAAATAAAACAGATATAATATTAGCCATTTTTTTATAAAATGAGCAGTTATTGTGTGTTTAAAATGTACAATTATCTATATACAAGTATTTAATTCGTTTAATAATTACAGAGCTCAAAACTTCTTTCCTTTAAAATGTATTACAGATTTTATAATCAATAGATAATTGTAAATATTTTTCTTTTGATTCTAATACAATTAATACGAAATAATCATGAAAAAATTGCATTCCGATGAAATTTCAACCAGTTTTTAGATATATTTTGTTGATAATAGATTTGTACTATCAAAAATCTTTATTTTTTGCCGCAACCTTCGAAGTTGGTGATAGAGGTTTTCGGTGTAAAATTATCGTAACAGTTGGAAATCCAAGGGAAGGTTTGTTTCCTAGCGTGGTATAAAAAACTTTAATTTCAACACAAATAAAATTAATTTAACCACCCTCATGACCAAATAAATTTTACGCACTTATTTGAATATTACGATAGAATTTTAAAAAACGCAAATGTTTTAACTGATCACATATTCTCTACGTCAAAGCATAATAATTTTGCGACAGACTTCTCAGTCAAAACTGTAAACTCAAGCAGCATAAAAGCCAGGTTAACCCATAAAATTTTGTTTTATGTAACCCTAATAAACGCAGTTATTCGTGAATAGGTAAATTTCTGTAAGATTAACATACTTTATCATCGCAGATTTTTAAACAGCATATTTCTCGATTTACATTTCGTGCACTAAAGTCAACGACACAAATATCATTCTTAATAGCCAAAAAGTAATAATAGTCATCAGGGCATTTTAATGTCCATAGTTGTTATATAGCCAAACATGTTCGATATACAACTGTGAATTCCAATTAACCTGTAAGCCCTATTATATGTGAATTGCATGTAGGACCTATATATATATATATATATATATATATATATATATATATATATATATATATATATATATATATATGTATATAAATTGATAAACATTTTGGATTTCCATTTTATTTAGAGGATGACAAATTGCCTGATTATCAGGTTCACTTCTACTTCATTTTTTGGTTTATTGCGGGTTGATTTGGAAGTAAATGTGCGTAATTTTGTGTGTGTGTGTGTATGCAGAAACCATTCTTATTGGCGTACAGGGTTATGTTTAAGATCTGTCTGTTCTTTTATTTACGGTTTGAGTTTTGACAAGGTTTTTGCCATGTTGGCTATTGTATGTACGAATCTTTTCCCCCGCATGTTGTCTCACATATCGGCTAGTACAAGAGTCGTATTTTGTAGTCTTCATAACAGACCATGATGTTCCGATTGCGTTATCGATCGTTCACATTTTTGTACATATTCTATCACTGTTGAGGATGATAGTGATGCCTTTTTTCACAGCTACCTTTCTTTCAGTTTGTTACTAATCCGATCGAATTCTTTCAATTAAATTTGCGAGCTTGAAGTAAACACCAATTCCATTTTATTTAACCAGTCGTCGAACAAAATAGCAAAACCACCCACAGTCACACCTACAGCAGTTTTTCTTTGCCGTTCGACGACTGGTTAAATACATTGGCATTGGTGTTTATTTCCAAGCTTGTTCTACTTGATTTAAAGAATTGTTACCACCACCTGCGCAATCAATGATTATTTGACTGTATTTCCTTTATATATTTATATATATATATATATATATATATATATATATATATATATATATATATATATATTTATATTTATATATATATATATAGTGAAACTGCAAAAAGTTAATTTCGTGACTGCCAAGTAATTGCGCAGCCGATATTTCCAGTCAAGTACAATGTATGTGAGATTACTACAGTCGAGATCAGCATATCTTATTTTGCTTTATATATAAATGTATTGCGGTTTGACCCTCGCTAGTTAGTTTTCCGTCGTTTATTGTTGATGATCATGGAAGGTCGAAACGCGTCAGTAAGTGTGACTGACGGTAGTTTTGCTATGTTGTTCAACGACTAGTTTTGTTTCAAGCTCGCAAACTTGATTTAAAGAATCGTTACCAACACCGGCGAAATCAATTATTGTTTAATCCGTTTGAATGAATATATATATATATATATATATATATATATATATATATATATATATCATATATAGTTATATTTATATTTATATTTACGTTCCCTGGTTTCTCCTAACTTCATTATTTGAGTTTTATTATTAATTATTTTTAGTCTTATTTATAATATTTAACTTCCTAGATCATTTAATGGCGTTAAGTGAACCTTTGTAAGTTCTCAGAATTTAATGGAAAGCTGATATCTCAATCGTCATAAAACTATCAACCGTAATAAATCCAAATTTAAGCCACATAGAGGAAAATGTTATTTCAAATTTCAAAGGCTTTAGGCTAGAACCTTGATAAGGACCTTCTTTTAACGAAATAAGATTCAATACTGCAATATTTTATTAAATTAAAGTAATTTGGTTATTAAGATAATACGGAAATTAGCTATTAATGCAAACAGTCATTGTCATGAAAACAACTGCCCTATGAATTCCCCACCTCATAAAATTAAGTTAAATGATTCTACACCGCTAGTAAATTAGTAAAAGTAGATTTCTTATTTACAAAACTATGTTTATATTTATAATGGAAACAGATTGCGACACTAATAGTAAGTTCATATGGCATACCTCTATATTCATTGGAGTTGATCTAATTAATTAAATGAATGGATAGTCAGATCGTAGATCTGTATGGTCCAGACCCCAAAAATAGAGATATTTTAAGACACCATCAATGAAAAAAGAAATTCATACAGTTGTTTTTTCCATTGTTGGCACACCTATTCATGACGAAGGTCATTACCAAAAAGACATTTTAATTTCAGAATGACGTAAATCATCGGTTTCAAATTACAACATTTAAAACTTCAAAGCACAATTTTGCATTACACGCCCTGAAAATATTTTATTATAACCTAATATGTGTCGAGTAGTTCCGTACACCACTCTTCATAAACATGGTTTAATCATAAAATGATTTGATCTATCTAAATATCAAAACACTTCCATTAATAGTGGCATTGCTTGCATGCACTATTGTCTCATGAGTTCATGTACAGACTGGGTATAAATGCTATGCATATCATTGTTTACAATTTATATTTCATTTTCGAAATGCCATGATATTTCCTAGTTTTGAAAACTCGTTAATAGCTATTTCAAGATAGGTTCAAGAATTTTATTCTTATTGTAATGTACAACGAATCGTAAAAATATTCGGTTTTTAACACGACTCCTACGTTATAATAATGATAAATTTCTTATTGTCGTGAGGTATATCTAATTTGCGCCTTTAAATTCATTTATTAGATATATTTCTCTTGGAAATATTACTATAATTAAGAGAGTCAGATTAATAAAAGCAACTTTGATTTGAGTGGCAGTAGGTTTTCTATGTTTTGTGATTGATTAAATTCACTGGAATAGGGGTTTATCTTAAACTGGCAAACGTGATTTAAAGTATTAATATAATCTCCTGAGTAAGCAATGATTGCTTTTGCATAACTTCAGAATGTGTGACAAAAGCTGCAAAAATGTGCCTTTTGTGCCTGAATAGCTGTTCGGCAGCCGGCATTTCCAGTCAAGTAAAAGTAATCCGAGACCACTAGAGATGAGAGCAGTTCATCTGATTTTCTATACCTTAAATTTGTGTTGCGGGTTGATCCTCGTTTGTAAGTTTGCGTCGTGTTCTGATGATGACAAAGAAAGGTCGGACAAATTAGTAAGTGGAACTGACGGTAGTTTTGCTATATTTTTAAACAAGTTAAAAAGAATTAGATTGTTGTTTTTCTGAAACTCGCAAATCGGAATTAATAAAGGCAAAATTTCGAAAGACTAATTTTCCATAACAATTTTGGAGCTAGCTGTGCTCATTTCAGCGAGCCTTCTCCGATCGCCAACGCGTCACATAAGATATAAGTAACTGCAGAAACAAGTGAGCAGCGGAATATTTAGAAACATGTAAATGCGAGAATGGAGAATAATCGTCAAAGACTGCTAGAAGTGAGAGCCGCATATCTAAATTTGATTTCCATGTATATTCAATGCGGTTTGATCATCGATAGTCAGTTTGCCGTCGTACTCTGATGATGATCAAGGAAGGTCGAAACGCGTCAGTGCGTTGCGGCTGGCGGTAGTTTTGTTATGTTGTTCGACGACTGGTTAAATACAATGGGATTGGTGTTTACTTCAAGCTCGCAAACTTGATTTAAATAATTTTTACCACCATCCGCGCAATCAATTATTGTGTAATTGTATTGTCTATATATATGTGTGTGGCGAAAGCTACAAACAGCTAATGTTCGTGACTGCATAGAAATTGTGCAGCCGACATTTCCAGTCAAGTTCAATGTATGCAAGACTGCTAGAGGTGAGAGCCGCATATCTAAATTTGATTTCCATGTATATTCAATGCGGTTTGATCCTCGCTAGTCAGTTTGCCGTCGTACTCTGATGATGATCAAGGAAGGTCGAAACGCGTCAGTGCGTTGCGACTGGCGGTAGTTTTGTTATGTTGTTCGACGACTGGTTAAATACAATGGGATTGGTGTTTACTTCAAGCTCGCAAACTTGATTTAAATAATTTTTACCACCATCCGCGCAATCAATTATTGTGTAATCGTCAAAGAGTTTATTGTGTAAAATGTGGTCGCGCAAGATTTCTTCCTTAAATAATATTCAGAAACTTAATAAGGACCAATTTACTGTAATTAATCATTAACTTCAGAACGCTCATAAGTACAACACATAACATGAAAACTAAGCATATTTCGCCTCTAAACATCAAACACCATTAGTATGGAATTAATACAGACAAACAAATACAAATTACTAAAACCAAGTTTGCGAGCTTGATATAAGCACCAATCCAATTTTATTTAAACAGTAGCAAAACATAGGAAGACAACCGTCAGAAACACTGATTAAATACAATGGGATTTCTGTTTACATCAAGCTCGCAAACTTGATTTAAATAAAGAGTATAACCAACCGCGCAATCAATAACTGTTTACATACAAATTAACTTGGCAACGTAAATTCTATTAACTTATAACCGTAAAATTGGGTTACATATATTATTTTATTGATACCTGAAAATGTCTAAAAACATCATGTCTTGCAGGTTCAAGGCAAGTCGACAACTTTAGAGTAAACAACAGTAAATTTGATACAATTGTGTCAAATTAATATGTGTAAACCTCTTCTTTGTACATTTTAGTTTGCTACTAATTAAGATGTATTCATTTCGTTTTAGGCATAGCGCACCTAGTTACAAATTGAGATCCTACTAGACAATTTCATGCATGTATCCAGAAAGTAGAAACCGCATGCATCATCTGGATTTTTCTTTTCCTTACATGAATATGGCATATTAATTTTGTCCGGCACAACCTGACCTGTTAATAGGAATGCGATGCTTAAATACCTTGAGAAACACTATTGTTCGCCCTGTTTTTTATTCTATGCGCTAACGTGAAAATTCCAACTATTTGGAACACAGAAAATAAGAAGCTGACTGAATATTCGAAATTTAAATGCTAGATTTATGTATACAGCGGTGGTGTGAGAATAAATTTTAATTGCTTCGGAAATACAAAAGTTAAAGTTCCTTTATTAGAAGTTAAATCGTAGATCGAGGACTCGTTCTTATTACTTTATGTTAAGGTATTTAACAGCAAAGTAAGCGTTAAGACTTAAAATCTTCGTTTAAAACAAAAATTAAGCAAATGTCAGTTAAAGAACGAATACGTTTCTTTACGAATGTCGTAAGTAGAAAGCCTATAATACCACAACACGCCTCTTCATATTTGTTTAATAAATAATTAACGCAAAGTGTAGCCATCATGAAACAAACAGTCGCTAAATGCTTCCATATTAATTGTAATAAAAAGAAGAAAGCAAGAAAAGTTTAGCTAATTGGTATATCGTCTACACTCTCATTGCAAAGTTAGAGCTAATAAAATCAACGTAATTTCCGAAGTATATTTGCTCATCTGTGTTAAAAATCCGTTTTATCTGTTAAGTTCCACGACTCTTAGGTAGGTATATATTTAATCGCACTGCCTTAGTCGTCTCTCCTTTTGAGCGTGGATACTGATAAAAATTATATTTCAGTAACAAAATCTACAAAGCGTTCCTGCCACCTCACATATGGGAAGACAAATAATTAGCGTTGATCCAAGTTTACGTTAAACTGAAATGGAACGTGCATATATGATGTTAGTAAGAGAGCATCGACAACTTTTGAGGATCAAAAACGAAAACTAAGAATCACAGTTTTTGAAATTTGAAGCATTTAAATATAGTTTACCCGTATGCTAGTTACAAAAATATTTTCCACAATTGAAGCACATATTTGTCAAAAGTGACAGAGGCGAAACATATGTCCAAGACAAAGCAAAAGCACATTCTGCATTTCAATCTTGTAATATCGAGGTCTTCTATATCAAAAGATCTCGTCAAAACGAATAATGCTTTTCTTCTTCGCAGAAAAATTTAATGTAACGTCATTAATTTTGTACATCAACGATATTCAAACGCTTTTTAAATCTTATTACATTCTATATTTTTAGCTCTAACTATATATATTTTTATATGGAAAAACAGTATTCTAAGTAAATCATTTTATTTTAACTATTTATGAAGATAAAATGCCCCATTGTTTCCAAATTATCTAATTTTACTATATATAAACTATAATGTTAATAAAAATTTTCAGATAAAATTAATTTTTTTTAATATTAATAAAATGAATTAATACTTTATACGGAATGATAAAAATATATCTTTTAACGTATTTCAAGATCGCGATGAATATTAATTAATTTTGATATAAACATCTGTCCCATTATATGCTTACTTATTTCAGTATGAGCTAAGTTTTGTATAATTTAGAAAAGGAAATTCACCGAGTATACCGGTTTCATCCTCATTGGGAAATCATCACGAACAGGCCAGAATTTGCCGCGGACAGAACTCGAACCCGCGCATGTATGCTTCGGAATCTGTTGCTCTAACCACTGAGCCATCCTGCTGCTGAAGAAAATGGGCAATTTTGGTTACGAAATGATTTTATTTATATCAGGAAAAACTAAAACCTTCTAAACGATTTAATATAATTTAAAACATACTTTCTCAAACCCTGAATAACTATAACAATAGCATTTTTAAGCACGCTGAATTTTTATAATCAATCAATAAAATATAGTATGTAATTTATTTCATTGTATTTTAAAAACTTTTTATATTTAAGCAATCAATGATTGCGCGGATGGTGATAAAAATTCTTTAAATCAAGTTTGCGAGCTTCAAGTAAACACCAATCCCATTGTCTTTAACCAGTCGTCGAACAATATAGCAAAACTACCGTCAGCCGCATGTACTGACGAGTTTCGATTTTTCACGGTCATCATCAGAGTACGATGGCAAACTGACTAGCAAGGATCAAACCGCAATGTATATATATATATATATATATATATATATATATATATATATATATATATATATAAAATAAAATTAGATATGCAGTCACGAACATCAACATTTTGCACCTTTTGTCACATATATAAAAAAAACTTTTTTTAAGTTTTGGGTCACGGTTCGTTTCAAAGTTTTATTCAATTTTATATAGATAATACCGAAGAACTTCATGTAGGTATGATTTTACTGGCTAATCCTGGTTGAATTGCAATTTTTGCAATGGTTTTATATTGTATTTTGTATGTAACTGTTTTGGTATCATAGATTTAATCGGTTTAATTCAGTTTACTTTTACAAATTCAGAGTGTCACACTCCTTTCTAGGTGCACGAATTTTACCTCTGTGAAATTAGTTATACAGAATAGGTTTTTAATAGGAAAGAAACCGTGTAAAAGCTTATAGATCGTCTTTTTAACAAAGGTTCTTGGACATAGTATGTATATGAACGCAAGCTGGTTTAGTCAAAACTTTGTGTTAGAGAATAACTTTAGCCAAAATCAATCAGTGGTTCATTATATGGTTTTATACATATGATAAATAGTAATGTATATTCCTGTATAAAATTATCGTCAAAAAAGAACATAATAAATAAATTTAATTTTGGCATACGCAAATGGTAAATGATAACGGATCACCTTTGTTGATAAGCGGTGGAGCTACTTCATTACTAGCCGGCATTTTGAGTGGTGTCACTTAGACTACAAGTCAAATATTCCTCCTTTCCAAGAAGTTTCGTGACACTCAATGCGAAACTTAGCACAAAATACAATAAAATCCGCGTGAACGATAAAGGAAAAAACAGAACAGTGCAGCAACGTCAGATTTCTTCAGTGTAAACTTCAGAAAGACACTCGTTACAAAGTAACCCCTTCTGATTGAAAAAATCCGATCGTTTATTGTTCAATTAATCAACTGACTGTCAGCCTATTTTGTGCATATGTGAGGGTTTATGTGTATAAGCAGAGTGTTACCGTCAATGGTGTTTTCATTTTAAAAATTATAGCTTTTTGAGCAAATAAGTGCTGCGATGCAGGAGAAAGAAATTTTTATATTATTATGGGTATGTCTAATGCGTGTGTTTAAAATATAAATGTCATTATTGAAAATCTATTCAAAAGCCCAAAAGCTGTTTGTATCTAGATTTTTCATTTTGTTAATTATCTGTTAAATCGAGTACGATTCTCAGCTGAGATAATAGAATAGAAATTTGAACCCGTTGTTCAATTTGATGTTGTAGAGCCAGAGAGAGAGAGAGTATTTATAAAGTTTCAAGTGAAAAGCTGATTGCTTTTATGTGCTTGATTTACGCGTTTCTTGAAGTACAGTGTAAATCTGCGTGCGTGAATATATGCTTTAAAGCAAATCAAGTTTTGTGTAGAAAATGTTTGCGCTTTATGTTACCATGGTTTCCCTGTTATATCTTGGCAACCTTTAGTTTCCATAACATTGACCTTAAATTCTATTGGAGTAAGTTAACATTTAAATAAACTCTATGGTTTAATATGTATACCTGCATGCTTACATCAATAATGCGGACACATATTTTAACATTAAAATTTGATGATTGGTTCATAAAATTTATTTTCTGCGCAAAAAAATTATTCTTTCGGTATAAACGAAACTAAGAATTTGAACTTCATGTAGCACTAAAAACTTTTTATTGAATATTTAGCTATCTGTTCTCTAGCAATAAATAGTTAATTCAACAAGTTTAGTTCTACATAGAATATTCATAAGCTACCAATTTAAGAATATTGAGCTTACAATTAAATAAAGTAAAGAAAAATATGTAATCAGTTTTGTGCAAAGTAAATTGCTCAGACCGAGGAATAAAAACTTTTTACCATAGAATACTAGAAATAAAAAATGAAATAAATTCTCAATAATAAGTATTTTCAGCATTATTGTCCCAAAAACAAATAGAAAACAAACGTTCATATTTCTTAGTTTAAAAATCAAGGCAAAATTTGTTAGAGTTGATTGCGTAACAGCTTGATTATTTTATATAAATGTGCCACAAAAATACATCAGAAAATCAAGTGAAGTAATCTACTTAGTCTTAGTAACAGGACTCATTTATGGACTCGAATGTTAAAATTGATTTAATGTAAGTTTTCAGAAGTCCCCAGTTATCGCGTTTATTTACGTATTATTTTGTAACTAGGTAGCTTAAATACATAATTTCTTAGTATACCTCTAAGGTGCAGTGACCAAAATAAAAGTTTGTCAGATACAAGAAAAAACATCATTCAAATTTTTATTCAATTATCTAAAAATGAATATATTTATATATTTTCTGAAAGAAAAAATAATAGAAAATGGAATCGGGAAACAAAAGTGAAATAAAAACGTGCAATCAGCAGCATAAATAACCACCAATTTAGGCTCAAGATTTGTATATGCATCTTATCTTGCATAAATCGGTCTCCATTTGTTAATCAACAGCGCTTCGTAAATTGCAAACTCATTTTTGTTATAACACGTAAACGCTTCAGAAAAGTAACATCTTGTGAGCATATTTTCGAGGTTTCAATTAACTTTTGCTCCAATGCAAAGATGTACTTACCACTTTATCTAACACAGGTGTTTAAACGGCAATGTTCTTTTTCATTAATAATTGACTATCTGGTCGATCGGCCTACATACGCATGCATATTGGAAAATGATAATTTAAGCTCGGGATTAACGGATGTATTCATATAATGACTAGCAATAGCACAGGCACTAACATGTATAAGATACATAGTTTAGCCGCATTAAATTTATTTTCAAACCGTTTCTACTTTCTTCTATCTCATGCGTGGAACAGAGTTCCTTAAATAGATTTTTTGGGAGATTGTCTTCTTTTATAGTCACACACACATCAATTCCTTCTGAATACATTTTTAACTATTGTTTTAATCAACAGCTAAGATTAACCACAAGTCTTCTTTTAATTTTATTCTTTATTAAATACGCCATCAGTTAAATTTCAACAAACCAGTTCGTCAGTTCTTGAAACAGGCGCTAACCATTGATAGCTTGTACTAAAATTACAACTGTCTTATCAATTAATAAGGCATGAATTAAGATTGCAACTTCATTGTTTACTCTCATCTCAACATTGTCTATTTCAGGTGATGAACATTTCAAACTCGTAATTATTTCATCGCGCAACGCGTTTTCCTTGTTTTGTATGATTTTATGTCTGCTTTCTTGCACAGCATTTGTATTATTAGATCATAATTGCTTTATGCCTCTATTTCTGCTGATTTATCTAAGCCAATCCTAATTTGATTCATCAAAATCTGCTGTTGTGTGCAATATTTTTTTTAATATAATGCCTTAAAAAATTTCTAGCATTAGCCCGGTATTTTACTTAATGCCATTCGTTTCTAAGTCGGCAGTTTGTTCGAAAATATTCAATTGCTTCCAGAATATCATTATCAATTTTACCCAAAGGATAAATTTTATAACTTAGTCTAATCGCTAGTGCTGTCATTGCAAATTGATCAATTTCTGTTTGTGGTGGATTATTGACACTTATTACAATATCATCATCTAAAACTACGGTGATTATAACATTTTCAGGTTTTCTTACTTTCTTATTACTTCTTTCTCCAAAACAACAGGCAAAGTTTTATAAATTAAATTGTTGCAATAAAACTCTCATCCAACTAAGCAGATACACATCCTATTTTGCACTATACACTGCTTCATCGTCTGTTATTGGTAAATTCTGGAACCGTGTGAGATTTCTTCAAATCACCCAGAGTGGAAAGGTGCATCAAAAAAGTTTAAAAATTATCTTCACGACGTATTTGTTCAATATTTCGTTAAAAATACCTTTGCCAAAAAGCACTCTGTGTTCTGCATTTTACTGGCACAACTCCATTTAGTACTAAGTAGACAAATTTTAAATGCGAACTTCTACAATTCATCGCAGCAATACCATGGGCAAATATCGAAAGAAATTTTCTCGGATCCAGGAAACACATATTTATCATTTTTTCTTTAAACATATACAAACGAACCTAATAATATATCTTTGTAAATCAAACCAAATAGAAATTACAAACGGGGGGAGAGTATGAAAGGAGAAACGTCCAATTATTTGCATGCAATACCTTCCATTCAGGCTCAAATGTTGATACATCATTTTTGCTTGCAAAACTCATGAAGCGATTTATTAATTAACAGTGCTGCCTTATGGGCAAACTCGTGTCCGTTAATTCATACATTAAGTATCCTAAAAGCATTATCTCGTCATTATATATATGCGAGGTTTTAATAAAATTCCGCAGAACTCCAGCGATGTACGCAAATTTCAATGGTACACATGCGTTCAAAGTGAAGTTCTTTTTCAATCTATTAGTTGGTCGTTCAGCCAACGTAAGGTTATTGACAACCTACATATGTAGATGGTTTTAAAAAAATGGTTTTGTTAAACATAAACTGTTGTCCTTTTAATTAATTATAAAGGACTAATGGCCAGCGTGTATTGAACAACCACAAGTTGCCCTCTCATTTTATTCCCGACTCGTCCCCATAGTATCACTTTTATACGGTTGGCACTTTCTCTTCCACCATTGGTACAGTAACTCCAATCGGGCTAGAAAAGCTGCCCCAGTTCCCATGAAGAAGTTAAATCGAATAGGCAACGACTTGAATAAAAGCAGATAGAGACCAAATCTATAAAAAAAATGTCGACTTATATAACAACATCGTAGATTGTATTACAGAATAATTCTGAAAGAAATGGCTGATTTGGCGGAAAATATGCTATGTCATCCTGAGAATGCGTCATTAATAGTATAAATTATTACATATTATCAAACCGTACGCTAAGACAGTAACATTTGCCTTGCTCGTAAAAGCATTTAGAAGTCCTTTTGAAATGCGAGCTTTAATAAAATTCATTGCATTGCAATGCATTCCGAAGTCGTTTACAAACCAATTCAATACGTGTTACTGGCAGTTCCAAGTTGTTTTCCAATGATTAATGAACTTCCTACACTCCACTTGAACGATGAAGAATGTAATTTTCTTATGATTTAATCTCAAAAAAGCAGGCTAGCGTATGACCGGAATAGCGGACATTCAGCATGAACATTTTATTAAGGTTAGACCTGTTCAAATCACGAGAAGAAATGTAAATGCGGATATGAAACACACACACATGTATATCAACGCATGGTACATACTTAAGAATACTACAATGGCGACCACTCTACAGATCATACAAACGTGTGATAGTGTTGCTAAAATTACGAAATCAGTAAATCTTACAAGTGAGATGGAAGCGGTTGGTTTTTTTGCTGAGGCCAAAATATCAAAAGCCACTACAAAATGCTAACAAATAGTAATGTTCTCGGGATACAGGACCTCATAAAGCAACTAATTTGGCAACACAGTGTAGGTTAATTATATCTAAAATTTTGAAGCATGTGTTTTTGGCATAGACACAACACTTTTAATTTTAATTCGGTGAGGCTAATAGCCAAAGACTACTGCAGTTTTCTTTTAATCCGAGAGAGAAACTAATACCTGTCGATATGCATTTTACAGATTTGGCGGTAAAATTTATAATTAGCACATCAAAGGTGCACCGGATGAGAACTCCAGACGAACGAAAGGTACCATCAGTAGCACGTGTGTCGACAGCGCACCATAATATGTTGTTATTAGCAAAAAAAATTGCAATGAAAACTGTCAAACCGGAAAAACATTGACTTATTTAAAGCGGAGACGTAAACCATGGACTACGTCTAGCTTCACTTAATGGTGTTTCAAGTTCTTCGGTAAAAGCAGGAGAATTGCAGCATGCAGCGAGACGTTAAAATTATTATAATATTTAATTATATTTTAGTCATTAACGAAATAAGTAAATAAACAACAAAAAAATATTTATTCTAATTAAAGCATTAATTCAGAACTTCTCAAATTCGCATCGTGTGCATTTCAACGAAGAATATATTTGATTTGATGGCAAGTTCAATGGGAATTCAATTTTGGTTATCCAATGAAAATTTTTGCCGCGAGGGGCCTTATTGAAAGAATATGTCAAATATAACATGGTGATAATTATCTTGAAGAAACAAAACAGCTGGAATTCTGCTTGTGTTAGTCAAAACGCAGATCGGGTAAAAATGTTGATAATTACTCTAAAAGGTTCATTAGCCCAACTTCGACCTTATTGATTGGCAGAGATATTGTCTCGAATAGCCGAACGTATATGGTAGTTTACAGGACAATCCAGAAGGACGAGTTCTCTAACGAAAAGTTTGGCAATAATTTGCGGTTTAATCAAAGCCCTTTGACTGCTAAAGATTCATCACAAATCTACCTTATGCCTTGAAGATAACTCAATAATAAAATGTTTTACTAGCATTGAACAATTTGCACTTTTTATGTAAAAAATAGTCAGACAGATTGTTGGAGTTCTATAGAGGGATATTTACAGTTGGTGCAAGGATCTGTTTGTGATATATAGTTGTTCGCGATTGCCTTGTAGCATGTACAGTATTGTGTTGTCTATGTTAACTGTGCTGTGTGCGAATACCCTATCAGGATAGAATTTTTATCTGATTGGCTGCAGAACTTTTTGTTTGTGCTCTGATTGTGTTGAGGTGTTGAAGATAGTGTTAGTAAAGTAAATACGATTACTCAGATGAATGAAAGATAAAAATACCCTAAAATAGTTATATGACAGGAAATGTTTTGGTTTATTAAATTTAGTAGTTTGTGAGTCCTTGCGTGCGTAAGAAATAAACATTCTGACAAAAGATCACATGCCTGAAAACGAAATTCAATAAAGATAGGCTGTGCATTTTCACTGAAACTATGCAGAAGTCGACATCTGACGCCTTGTGTAAATAGACAATTGCGCCTCCTGTTTAGATTGAATATCTGGTCAGTTGGATTATTTTACAATTTTTAAATTTATGTTGCACAATCACGAATGACATGAATTAACCATGTTTCATAAGTCAGTGGCAAAATTCTGGTTTCATCCGTCCTCAAATAAAATATTCTCATTTATAGATCGATTTTTATGCACACAGATTTCCACGAACTCTTTACTCATTGATGCTAAATTCTGCAGCATTTCAGCAAACGTCACACACGTTAAGTTTTCGGAAGGCATAATATGTAATACGTCTGCGTCTTTATATACAAGGAATTACAATAATGAGGACAAAATGCGTCAACTTATTTAATTTCTGCAATTTCGAAGATATTTGTAGTTTAACTGTTGTTTCGTGCTCTTCTTTCCGATTGCATCATCAGAAGTGGATACATTCTTGCAATATTAAGTAAAACAGAATACAGAAACGAGAAACTACAAGTTACTCCATTTTTATGCACAACACTTTATAGCCCATGAAAAAATACTAGTACAATTCAAAATGTATGCACAAACATATACGCATACATAAACATATTCAGATGTATACTACTATACCAATACTACTATAGTATAACTATTTACTACTGCCGTATTCTCTAGCAAATGAACTTTCCAATGCATATTTGAATTCAGATCAATCCTAACCATAAACTTACAAATATGTTAATCGCAAATGGAATTGATGAGCTGTAATAAATCAAAGAGGTCAGAAAATGCGGTACAACAAAGAAAGCGTTTTGAATGTGAGAGCGTGAAAAACGAGACAGAAGGAAGTGATCGTGAAAAGGCCCTATTCAAAACTGAATATTTTCAGCCTAAAGTGAGGACAATTATAAAGGATTAAATATCGTAATGCTAAATTAAGGCCTACTGAATAAACGAGGAGCAAGAGTACTCAAAGCTGTTTAAAATGGAAAGAAAAACAAGCATAAATATATGAGCTATTTTGTCACACGTATAAATATTTACTTAAAATATTTAATCTATACAATTCGTCTTATCTTCAGTTCCTGCTAATGTCCGATGTATCATTTAATATTTCATATTGCGAGATTTCAACCCCAGATATTTCTATAATTTTACTTTTCTATTTAATTTCATTTGATTCCCTAATCACCCTAGTCAAGCTACTTTGGTTTCTGGGTCGCTACAGCCTGCCTCAGCTATGGCCGTTCGAGTGGCTGCGGTCTCTGAATCTGACCATAGTTTAATGCTGTTTATGGTCACCTTTACTTGCAGTCGCCGTCGCATGACACCGTTAAACTGCTCTATTCCTTCTTATGGTTTCGGAAGTATACTGCCTTAATTGAGTTATTGTTTCAATATAGTTCCAATGTTATATTACGCTTCTACTTTATTATTTACCTGCTCAATTTGGAAACTGGTATTACCAAAATCTACCGGTAAACTTTTGGCTTTTCCTATTTTACCTGAGTCGAGTCAGAGTAAAATTTCTGTATTACTCTTTCTATTAACTCCTTTGGATATCCTATTTCTATGTATATCTCTTTAATTCTTATTAATTTATCCTGTCTGTCAAATTTTAATCATCTATTCCAAGCTCTACACATTTGTCAAAGATTTTTAAACATCTGTTTTTATACCATTTGGATAATTCGAGTAAAAATTAAAGAGGAGCATCTGAATAAATTTCCTTTTTATAAGCATCCTTTCCCAATATCCCGCTATTCAGTCTCTATTTGAAATCAAGACACGTTGTCCTCCCAGTCTTCCATTTCCGACGTGAACTGTAAATAACCTAATAGGTTTTTAGTTAAGAAATTTTATAAATATTTCATCTCTATGCTACAAATTCTATAAACATCATCAAGGATCCTTACAAAATGTTCGCAGCTAGCACTGTGAAGTTTGTATACTTATATGTGGCATCTAAGCTAGCTAATTTATCACTTTCTAGCAAATAATATTTCTGAACGATATTTATGAGATGATAAGCGTTCACTAAGATAAAATCAAAGAATAGAATTATTTCCTAATTCTCTAACAAAGTAGTTTCGAAATCTCTTCAGGCTAATATTGAAAATACACAATGATGTTTAGTGGTTGTCCTAACTTATGTAATGTTACTAAACCATTCATCGTAGGTGAAGTACTATCTTTTTAGGGGAGTGTGATTTCATGGGTCTTCTTCAATTCCTTTTACATACTCATTGTATTTATCAAAGCGTTAATCGCATTCAGTAATTTAGCCGTAGGGTCACTGCATACTTTTTTACAAACCTCTTTAATGCAAAATTTTATCCACATAGACTAAGCCGTTCATTAAAACAGTCGCTTTAATTCTGTCAGCTTTTAAACATATCAAATCGAATCCATCTATGATTGTGTTAACATTTATTTTCCTTATAACGTACCTGCAATAAGGGCCATTTTGTAATAGAAAGCATGCCCATCTCAAATGTGAGAACGTTGAAGATTTACCCGAGAATTTAGAAAAGTTAGCCCAGGGGAAGAAAATGACAATTTTTGGATTTCAGACTTTACCGAGCACCCGAATGATTCTATTCATGAGTAGTATGTGATTACCCTGATAGGAGTAAATCGGAAACCAGATTGGAGTGTTTCTATGCCCCAACTATTAGTAATTAAATATATACAATTATCTTATCAAATTAATTTATTATCAAAAAACTTTTAGTTGTTACGACATTTCCGAAAGAAGTTGGTGTTGTAAAACATGACTGCAGAGATAATCCTTAATCTTAGCATTTAGCATCTTCTTTTAAAGAGTAAAACATTCTTTTATGTTGAAGCTGGATTCACGCACTTATTCTGGATTATCATAGTTATTTGGAATCAGGAGCAACATTTACACCATACAGGTGTGGATTGCTCAAAGTTCGAACGTATTTATGCAGAATTTTTATAGAAATCTATGCATCAAATGTGTTTTTAAAAAGATTTATTGATAAGAATATGTCCTTTACATTTTATAGTTCATTCTCGATTTCGTAAATTATCTGAGTAAATTTAATTTGTTCTGATTACGCACGATGTTCAATTTTATGTTTCGACAAACCGAAAGTTGAAATTCAATGGGAGGAATTGGCTTTGCAGAAAAAAACTAGTATTGTCTCTTTATACTATACAGATATTCTAATAATTAAAAACGTAAAGTTAGCAGCTATAAATGCTGATTATAGTCAAACATTTGCCAGTATAACAATAATTGATTGCATTGGTGGTGGTAACAATTCTTTAAATCAAGTTTGCGAGCTTGAAGTAAACGCCAATCCCATTGTATTTAACCAGTCGTCGAACAACATAATAAAACTACCGCCAGCCGCAACGCACTGACGCGTTTCGACCTTCCATGATCATCATCAGAGTACGACGGCAAACTGACTATCGAGGATCAAACCGCATTGAATATATATGGAAATCAAATTTAGATATGCGGCTCTCACCTCTAGCAGTCTCGCATACATTGAACTTGACTGGAAATGTCGGCTGCACAATTTCTATGCAGTCACGAACATTAACTGTTTGCAGCTTTCGCCATATATACATATATAGGCAATACAATTGAACAATAATTGATTGCGCGGGTGGTGGTAACAGTTCTTTAAATCAAGTTTGCGAGCTTGAAGTAAACACCAATCCCATTGTATTTAACCAGTCGTCGAACAACATAACAAAACTACCGCCAGCCGCAACGCACTGACGCGTTTCGACCTTCCATGATCACCATCAGAGTACGATGGCAAACTGACTAGTAAAAACTATACATTTTATAATATAGAAAAGGTAATTTGACTAGTAGACCGGTTTCGTCCTTATTGAGAACTCTTCACCTACTTTCCAGAATTTGCTGATTACTATACAAGGAAAAGTAAGGGCCAGATCATACCAATACAAATAGCAGAGTACGCAGCTCTATACATAATAAAATCATCTACAGGAAGTGATCATTACCTCAGATGAGTTTAAGTGTCTTTAAAAATTATGCAGGACTACAGGTAAGCAAAATTAACTATTATAGATATCGCTTCGCG
>JAQBSW010006719.1:0-46340 GCA_029291075.1 Eudiplozoon nipponicum | reverse complement strand
TTAATCTTTTATTTATATTCATCTTGGGTTTTCAATTTTTTATGTGGATGGCAACTAGTCTGCCTCGGTTTACCTCTATTTCTTGTTTTACGGAAAAGCGACCGGCCTAAATTATCAAAATTATCAACAACATGATATTTTAATCGATTGGCAACGAATCACAAAACTCAGCAACAATTTGCAAGTATCCAGGCAAATTAAAACACCCACTGAACCAGACTCAATAAATATTCGATCGGATTGGCAACAAATTGACGGTGAAGAAGCAGCTGTAGATATGGTAATACAGGCAATGTTAACAGCGACAGCAATTGCAAAACAATGTGAGCATTCAACACTGAAATCCGAACACGCTGCGCCGTTACCAAAGAGACAGAACAATATTGAGGAAGAAGGCAAAACGAGAGACGACACGAGGAAAAATACCTTCGTACACGTAACAGCCAACAATGAGAACAGTTTAAACAATAATTGATTGCGCGGTGAGGAATAATTTTTAATTGAAAGTTTGTGGGTGTTTGAGGGAACACCAATCCCATTGTATTTATGTTGCCTGATGACTGGTTAAATACAATGATTGGTGTTTACTCAAGCACGCAAACTTGATTTAAAGAATGAGAACAGTTGTTTAACTCTCAATTCATGAGTACAAGAATGAACAGATCTCAGACATCAGTTTGTAATACAACGTATAAGACCCCTACACGCAAAATATACACACAGACGCATCCACATGCACACATACTAAACAGACAAATCATGAAATAGAAGTAAACCGAGTGAGACTACTTTATTCCCACATAATCAAATAAAAACTCAGGATGTATATAAAAGAAAGATTGTAAAGTATAATCTCGAAATTGATGACCATTATTCACTTCGATATTTATGTGTTTTTATTCCTAATAATTAATATACTGTGTAATGTTCGAAAGAAAATGAAATTATATATATATATATATATATATATATATATATATATATATATATATATATATATATATATATATATATATATATATATTCGTTCTAGATCACAGCGAAGAATATCTAAACGTTAACAGTAATCAAAGCAGATGTCCTGAAAGCCCAAATGCAAAATCTAAATGATTTAATGGATATTAATAAAAATTGTGAGAAAACGGTGATTTTCTACCAAATGAAACCATGTCATTTTCTCTAGAGAAATGAATTCGGTTGGTCTTTATTTTTGTGAGCAGTTGTTTTTGCATTAGAAGTTTGCGTGCGCACACTTGCTAAAAATTTTTTAATGCCGATTCTCGTAACACGAGATAAAAGTAAATACTCTAATTTGATGATCTATACGGGATTCGGTCTAATGTTAAGGCTGGTGTATTCTAATAAATTTTTTGTCTAGACAAATGGACAGTGGTAGTCCAATCTGTTTATTTATCGATTATTAAAATAAATCTTATTCGGCATAATTATGAAGCAAAAGTTTCTAAATTAGTAGGTGTTTTTCTGTAAATCTACTTAACTTTTGTATTCTGATACTCTAAATTATATGCACTGAAAAATGTCAACAGCTTTCCACTTTTCTTTTAGTTTCGGCATTGTTTATGGGATTTCAAATAATGTTTATGATGAAAAAGGTGTATAATATGTGTTTAGCTCTAATGAGCGGAAATTTTTTGAAGCAACTACTTTCCCACTAGTTTTTACAACATTCGAAATTTTAAAAAAAATTCCACTTGAAATAACGTGAAAATAGTTAAAAGCAGGGAGCTGTGAATATTCAAAGTATAGACTATAATTAAAATTAGTTGTTGTGAACTCGTTAAAATGAAGAAAAATATTATGCTAAATTATAGGCAAATTATACGTTTGACAAACATGGAAAAAATTAATCTCTGTATTGGATTCCTCGTATTTGTTGCCTAATAGAAAATTCGGCAGCTACTCAAGGTCAATGAGAAAGCAGTGGTTAACTATCTTGAATAAAACAAAGGAATGGACGGCATCTCTGCGTCTCTTTTCGAGACATTAAATAATTGGAATTAATTTTGGAATAAATATAAACAGTGAACTTTCTACATTGGATTATAAGGCCATGTTAACGGAGGCTTACGTGCAAAAAAATCACATCAAATTAAGCCAAGATATTGCGAATACTCCATAGATTTTGGCAAAAATGCGAATTTTTTATTCATCAACATTCAGTGGTTAAAATGTCGTGGACCTAAAGAGGTTACAACATTTATAAGCTACTCATTCTGAGAACGTCGGAAACAATTTGAAATAAGCGAAATTAACGCAGTAAATCCTGAAGTAACTATCAAAAATCAAATGCTTTGCATTATCAATTTCGCAATTATCCGAGTTCGCCTTCGTAGTGCCTTGCTGCTAATTCATCTCTTTCCTCCGAAGGTTTCAACATTGTTCATACTATCCACTGGAAATGAGGCACGACCTAATCTTCGTTGAATCATTTCCAATTGTTAGTAACAACGATTTTGAATCTTTAGGAGGAAAGGGACGAATCAGCATCCAGCCGCCACGAAGGCGAACTAGATGCGTACTTAAATATGGCGATCAATCGGGTCTTTGCTAAACTGAAAGTGCAGAGCCACAATCCACGAAGGTAACCCATGGAAACTACGGACTACGCAACAATTCAAGAAATATCTGACAATGCTCAAAAGCTTCAAAACTTGTTATTTAAATAATTAGAATTTATCCTAAACGCTGATTTGTTCAACGTGTAGTAGAGGATTTTAGAATTGAATGGAGATGAAAGTTGTGAAGCAACTGCAGAATTGTAATTCTCTTGAATCATTGAGGCTTGTAGTAACTTTGCCAAAATAGTCGCGTTAAATCGGCTCATTATCGCATTGTCCGATCCGATGCTCTTAACTTTTTATTTTCAAGCCAATTAGTCTGGAGGTACTGTGACTACACTAAAGTGACAATATCGATAAAAATAAAATTTACTATGACTTGTTCTATTGCCATTTAAAAAATAATTCTCCTTATTCTTATTCTTTTTCTTCTTCTTCTTCTTAACCTTGCTCTTCATTTATTCTACTTCTTGTTCTTCACTTTCTTCGTCTACCACGTGTGTTAATACTAGTACATCTTAAGTATTTATTATCAGTGTTGAAATATACTATTTACGTAAATGACCACCAAATACACACTTGAACACGCACACAAATATACCAACAAGCACGCACATTTAATTCATAGTTTTATGTAAAGATGGTGTTTCTTTGCTTCGTATACGCTAACTAATTGCGAATTATTTTCAAATTGCCAGAAAACACCACTGCACGACTTCATTTAAATTGCTATCCATCTGTTTATATTGAGACCACTCTGTGTTGATGTTCTTTCGCTTGAGTATTCATAGTACTTTCAAGTCCATTATCTTTCGTTTCAGAAACTAACCGTAATATCCTCAGGCAAATATGATGGATACACTCACTCAATTATATGTGCATATTTATTTATAAAAACATTAATATCAATAAAGAGTTTGACTAGATTACGTTTGATATTATAAAGAATTAAGGGCCTTCACGACAGATCTATATGTTTCTATTAATAATCTTCATCAATTTTTTTTTATATAAACGTTAATGAATTTTAGAGACGCAATTTTATTTAATAAATTAATTGTTACGTTTTGGGTGGCTTATTTTGCTAACGTAGCTTCTTTTACTAAATCGTCGAATTTTCCAACGCATAGAGAATTTTTGAACAATTAAAAAAATATTGATAATGTATTTGGCTTATATATGACAATTGTATTTGATAAGAAACATGATTCCTCTACTAGACGGATTATTTCCGTATTAGACAAGTATCATTTGCAGCAATATTCGAAGCAGGTGGGATATTAAACCTGGAGCATCCGATTCCAAAATTGCTAGGCAAATATATCGCCTCCAAAGCCGCAAAGAACAAGCTATTTTCAGGTCTAAACCAACTTGGATTTTGGTCAGTTCTTCCATTAGATGAATAGCAATTTCCGTAAATTTCGAACTAAATGTCCAATTAGTCATCGATGTGTAAGTAACCAAGGTCTCACATTTGGTAACGCTTTTATCGATGCATTGAATTTGATTAAGTATTGTGCCTTTTTTTCGCTTATCATACACAATTGTTGTCCTCGTATGTTATTTAAATCAAGGTTGCGATCTTGATAAAAGCAAATATCCCACTATGTGTATGCGTTTGCTGGTTTCGTCTTTTTTGGAAAGTCATCAAGTACTGTACAGAAATTGCCGCGGACAGAGCTCGAATCTGGGCAATTCTGCTTGGGGATCTGGTATTCTAACCACTAAGCCACACAGCCACAGAGTGGCTCAGCGCTCGTTTAGTTGCTCTTTTAGTATTTTTCTGTTTAGGTGTTCTTGAGGTTATTCATTATTTCGGATGTAAAGCCGCTTCTCCATTGACTTATTGCCGCTCCGAATTTCGTGGTTATTGTTGCTGGATTAACAATTGAACTCATTTGGCTAGAGCCTAGAATATATTTCAATATTCTGTGGTCGATAGCCAATCGCATACAATGTTATGTTAGCAATTTTTTTTTGTTTCTTGTTTAACGCTATTCCTATATTACTAACTTTACCACCAAACCAAATTACTTCAGCATTTGTTGACTGACGCTTCAAGGCGGCATAACTAATGAATAAATAATTTCTTCGCCCATTCTCAGTGCGTAGTTTCTGATTTGGTGCTTATTTTTTAATCGAAAATGTTTTTTTGTATATAAAATACTTATTTTCAGACTTTACTGCATGTAGAACTGTTAAATTGGTTAAATTGCCTTTATTAACAGTTGCATTAACTAGCCCAGATGTTTCTGAATTTTCTAAAGGTGTCTAGTCTGTTTTAATAGGTTTCTCGTGTAAACACTGGTGAATTATGTGGATAAATGGTATCCTTTATTCATCAATTATATATGCTACTGCACACAGGGTAGGGTATTTTAACGTATGAACGATCTGTGGAGAATTAATACACATTAATTATCCAGGTTCATGATTCTCTGTGTCGTAATTCATGTAAACGGCTAAATGAGAAAGTGCTATTTTCGTGCTACTATGTAGTAGCTGCACAATTACTGAAACTAAATGGTTACCTCTAAATCTATAGTTTTGTAAGACATTTAGTTTTGACTTCTCTCGTTCACTCTAAGAAGTGTTGCATTAGAAAACGTTTCCTCAAGTTACTTAGCTTTTTCTCTTGCCCGAGTTTGGAGCAAAGTTTCCTCATTTGGTTTACTTAGTCGTCTATTCGTTTTGTAATTGAGAATTTAAGCACTGTTTATTGGGTCTATTGTCCAGTTAAATCATAACTTTTGTGTAATTGTCACTCAAAGGACGAGTTTTAAGTCTGAATCGTATTCATCGGCTCGTTTTAAAAGTTTAAATAAACCAAGCGTTTTTTGGATGAACACCGGTAGGCCATTCACAAATATTATACGAAATGATTTTTTCAGTCTTTCACAGTCATTATTGTTGATTAGGATAATATAACTATTTGTTATAGCCTGTAAATATTTTTTGATGCAACGATCATTGGTACAAGAAGTTACCTCTAAGGAGTTCCTAAATCTGTCGTAACTTTGTGTGTTTATGTTTTACAAGTCTGTCGATGTTTTTTAGACTGTTTGTGGTTTTTTAAATAACACAGATGCTTGCTAAAATATTTCTTGTGTCTCAATTCTATTTATTGTCTTTTTTTAATTGAAATATATCAATAATCTCATTACAATATATGCAGCGGCTTCAGATTAAATAAATCTTTATTCCTTTCGATTTGTGGCAAGTTGTAAATTTATGAAGTCGTTTATGTATCTTCGTACTGATTTAGCTGAATTTGAAATTTCTTTTGCTTTCCTCGGACGTGTTGTTAAGCTATGCTCGTCGTTCATTTCAGTTGAAGGTTTCTAAGAAAACGCTTAATCTTAAGTTTTGTATAAAGGATTTACCTGCACCTAGAACTTGTATGTTTCTGTGCTTGCTAGGATGTTTCTTAGTTAGGTCAGTCAACATAAAGACGATTGCAAAGATTTCGGTTTTTTCCGTGGTTAATTCTACATATACTGAAAACCTCCGTTTCAAGTTCAATATCTTTACCTGAAAGCAGATCAGAACTCATGAAGGTAACTGAGAAAGTAGAAGCAATAAGATCAATGTCCACGAGACTGACTGAAAAGATATAAGCAATGATTTTGGATTTAATTTGATGAGGTCTATTTAACAAACAATCCATTCACTGCAGCAAAGACAAACACCGTTCTTATGTAACCTATGTCAACTAATAAATAATAAAAAGAGATGCATTGAAGGATGAACAGACATATTGGGAAAAAGTTCGTAAAATCTGAATAGCTTCACATTATATTTCATTATCTTTTTCTAACATTTCCCTGGAAATAAAATGCGACCTGATTAACGATACACTTCCTGATTTTTCTATAAAAATTTATGACCTTAACGATTTTATATTTGCATATACTAAAAGTACAACTTAACTTTTAAGGATAATTCTCCCGATATACAATTACTGCAGCAGTTTTCAACTTCATTTAACGTGTCTTGATTGATGTATGATTAAAGCATTTAAATAAATGAGTTTGATGTCATGTATAACCGGATAATCTATTATTGTTCATTATAACAACATTAGACTAACCATAAATGGCCATAAGAAGAGTTTCACGGTAAAAATTTAACGTTTTGTCGATAGTAATAGAATTTTGCCGAAATTTGAAAGTAAACAAAAAGAAAAAAAATAAAAACTGAAATAATTTCTCACCCATTTTTAAAGGTGATTAGTAATCATTAAAATGTATGAGTTATTACCCATCTGGCTGGCCATTTGACAGTATTATTGCGCATCTGAATGATTGAGCTTTTGAATGCAAGATGGGTTATGCGATCAACGATCTAGAGATATCCTATATAGGAATATTCTTTATTGTGTAAATCTAATATATAGGAAATAATTCATTAGGTTTTCTGTACCTAGTTATAAATTAGATCAAATAGGGTCAGAACGATATATGAAAGATAGCATGAATAAAGAATATGATTTAATTCACGCATGTGTTTTGTATTACTTGCGACTCATCAGAAGGAGCGGTCACTTTGCCCATAACCCACTATTTCGTTAAGAAATGAGTGAGAGTTGAAAGGAACCATCCTTTACAAATATATGTATTTCAGCAGTGATAAAGTTTACTCTGAATTAATTTGAAGAAATTTATTCGGGTTTCAGTTTAATTGCTAGTCTCTATTTTTCGCATGGTGTTGGTGCACTACGTATATATATATATATATATATATATATATATATATATATATATATATATGTATATATATATATATATATATATATATATATATATATATATATATATATTGATAGTTTCTAATTTCACCATTTTTTTAAAATGTAAGAACAAAACAACGTACTCCATGGAATAACATTTATTAATAAATCTTATTTCTACCAGTATCTACAGCCATTGTTCTGGATTCGTTAGTATATTCGTTCATCCAATCCCACTGTACATTTGTTGTAACCAATCTCCTCTTCGTTATGCTAGCCTTTGTTTTGCGCAATTTAGACCACTGCTTTTGCGCAATTTAGACCACTCCTTTTGCGTAACGTCATTTGGTGTGTCATCGCTTTCATTGTAATTGCGTCCGTAATTGATGTATGTGTCGTATTTTGCGAAGCGTTGGCTATTTTTAAAGGCATGTCAGTTATGTCTTTGTTCCAGTCCAATTTAATTTCTTTTGAATTATTTTCTGCACGTTTAAGCAGGGCTTCAGCTTATTAATTGCAATAGCTTCAAAAGCCAGAAGCATTTTCTCTGTTTTTGCCTTGTAGAGAACTGAAAAATTGTTACTACTAACAGCATGACCTGTGAGTAGTACATGTTCGCAAATTGCTGATTTTTGTGCAGGAGCTGCACCCCTCTTTAATAGTTTTTGAGGGAGATGCTGATTTATTCTAGTTTCGAGCCTCTTTTTTGATCTGCCGATGTACTGAGCGTTGCAGGTACATTGAAATTTGTATACAGACAAAGGTGTTGACGTCACAGAGAAGGCTATCTTTTTCATTCGTGCGCATCAGTTTTGTTGTGTTGAACACCACTCTCACCTGTATTGATGGAAACTGTGCTTTTGTCGCTCGAATTACTTTTCGTTTGAAGATTTCCGCTGGAAGATCACCTCCAAAGGGAACACTAAGCGTTACTATCTGGGGAGTTTGATTTTCTTCCAAATTGGCCTCGATTTTGTTGCGTTGCCTCAAGTTGTATTCGATGAACCAGTCCGGATAGCCATTATTTCTCAACGCTTCGCGAAGCAAATTTAGCTCTACTTCAATGTTGTCCGGTGAACAAATCCTGCGTATTCGTGTGCCCAAATTTATTATTAGGTTCCTTTTGTACGCCCTTGGCACACTACTCATATAATGGATATATTGTCCAGTCCAGCTTGATTTCTTGTGAACTGACCTTGAGAGAGTACGTTCTTCATCTCTCGTTATTCCTACATCTAGGAAGGATAAATATCCGTCTTTTTCTTCTTCTATTGTAAACTTGATTGCCTGGTCTACCTTGTTTATGTGATGTAGCAGTGAATTTGTATCTTCATCCTTTTCAACGACCATGGAAGTATCGTCAACGTAGCGCACGTAAAAATGAGCTCCATTGATAAATGGTTTTAAACCAGTTGTTTCTAAATGGTGCATGTATATGTCTGCCAATACTGGTCCAAGAGGACTACCCATACCTATGCCGTCAATTTGTCTGTAGAAGACTCCTTGGAATACGAATTGTACGTTGGATGTGCATAATAGAAGTAGTTCTCTCATGTCGTCCACTTCTATCAGTGTTTCCGCTCCTGATGATCGTATATATTCACATAGGATATTTATAGTTTTATTTACTGGAATGCTAGTAAAGAGTGACTTTATATCTAGTACGTGTTTAGTTCTTATATATATATATATATATATATATATATATATATATATATGACTCTTAAAATGAAAATAGTGTTCTGAACGAACAAGAATATTCAATGTCCCTAAAAGTGGTCATGTCATATATGCCTAGTTGATTTTTAAGTCGCAACGAAAATAATTTTTCATGACGTCTTATCCATTACTGTTTAAATACACATACTTATAAAGGATGTGACTAATTTTCATTAAATTCTTAGTGGTTTTTAAGAGATATGACGACCGCAACCAATCCGACGCTTCTTAGCACGAAACACATGTGTACATGAGATAATATCATTTGTACAAATTGACTTTAGTATTTACTTTTGTTACTATTGCAAATTATTTATTACTAATTATGTAATATAAAGAACATATTGATAGCCGTTATTGGGTTAGTTAATTAATTAATTTCAAAATATTTTTTTAAATTTGCAGTCCACGAAATATTCTTCTGTTTCCCTCATAACTCACTTATTGAATGAATGACAGAGTGTCCATTTAACTGTTTGTCTGATCAACAACACGGCCGTTTAATTGACTGAAACACTGATTTGGCGACATTATAATACTTCGACTAACATTATGTTTCCAAGGAAGTGACTGTTAAAATAAAATTGTTTTCTATATATCGTCAATCAGAAAATTTGATTTGAATATTTTTTTAACTACGTACACATCCGGTGATTGCGCAATAAATTTAATAACCAACGGAAAGTTTAATCTATTCGTCATAAAGCATTCAGTAAATGGTGAATTCCTACAAGGCAAAGCAGATTTAAAATATATTCAACACAAACAAAAGGCGTTATCTCATTAGCACATGCGTTTGGTTCTTGCTAGCGACTCATCAATTGCAGCAGAAAACGAGTCATCTTTCTTTTTTAGGCTCGTCGACAAATTGTGGGACAGTTAAACGTTCTGCATACCAATAATATTGATTGACACCAGATTGTGCAGCTTCTTGATGTAGCAAGTGCTGCAAATTTTTGTGATGCTCAATTTCGTTAAAATATCTCTTACATCATGATGTTGGTGCCTTGAAAATTTAGTGCAAATTATAAATGGCTTTAACTTGACATTGTGGAAGATTTTATATGCAGTTTATTGATCTTACGCTTTAATACACCTGCGTATTATGCTTAATTGCACCCATCAACTGCACCACATGCATTGAATTTTTAAGGCCAGTACGATTTCCTACTAATGGTTCGCAACTTGGTATGAAGCGCATGTATAAGTGAGATTAAAAACTTTTATTATGCTTACTTTTAGCTAAGCCGCCCAATCCTATATAAACTAGCGAGGTGTATTGTGCTAAAAACAGAAATACAACTATGATTCCAAATCCAAATATAAGAAAATGTGCGAGTGACTGATTTATTGATTAACTGGCTTACCTACTGAATTTAGGACCTATTGGCTATAGAATTTAAATTAATTTTATGGACTTGAGATAATCGTCGAACACAATGTAGTTAACCAGCCATAAAACAAAACAGAACCAACGTCATTTGCACACAATTCCGTGTTTAAAAATAAAAATGGTCATTATCAGAGCTTGATGAAAAACTGACAAACAAAGATTAATCTACAATGTATATGAATAAAAACAAAATGCCGCTCTGAACATGGTATGTCACGAGAACGGTAGCCAAAGTATACATAAGTAGTCACAAACATAACTGTTCTACAGTTAGTACTTTCTGATTGACTAGCACCTTATAAGATTAAGACCTTAGCTAGTGTGTACTGCGGGTTAAAATTTCGCAACCATGACTGCATAATTGTTGAATTGAAACCGTGATCTCTAAATGAGGAATTGAGAAAATAAACTAATGGTCGTTTGAACAATGGTTGACCAAACACCTGCATAACAAAGTAACTGGTAATAAGTTCCTTGATAAATAGATACTTTAGCTTATCTTGACAAGTATAATAGCTAAATAAAAAGAATAGTTGTCCTTCCTCTACATCCTTAAATTAAAAGCGTCAAAGTAGTCATTATGGAAATGCATAATAGAAAGCCCAAAGTTTCGTTGAAATGGTAACCTTCTCCCAGTCGGCAACTAATTGATTTACCTTGGTTGCAATACATAGTTCGGAATGTGTCTTTATTTCTGACTTGCAAACTTTGTTACGTCTGCTATATACAAGCTCTGGTAATCGTTTTGCAATTGTCCCTTCACTTTTCTATGCGTTGGAATTCAAGATCTTCAAAACAAACATATTATTGGACATTAATGAACATCGATTGCACGGCTGGTCATAATTATTATTTGAGCTAAGTTTTCGAGCTTAATATTAACACCCGTCAAATTATATATAAATTTGCCAGTATACAATAACCATCGAATAATTTATAAAAAGAAATCTATTCAGTAGACTGGTTTCGTCTTTATTGAGAACATTTAAAGTACTGTCCAGAATTTTTTGCGGACAGGCATCGAACATGGAAACGTCTGCTATGGAGTCTGTAAATTTAACCACTTAGCAACCCTGCCGCATATTACACATATTTTCAGTTATATACTAGATTATGTGCTTTAGTTATCCCTTCCTTCAGGTAGAGCATTTATACTAATGAGACAAACGAGACGACGGACTGTAGTTGCCAACATTAGGACAGATTAACGAAATTTTTTAGTTACTCTGTTCGGTCTAGTTCATTGTGCACTGAACTTCAGGAGGCATAAATAGTAAGCTTAATTATGTGTCGACTAGTTTTACCAGGCGATTATTTTTTATGTTATTTCTCGTATGAATTGAATAGGGTAAGCACATCCCACAAACTTAGATTAATTATACACGTGTCTTTAATTGTAAGCCGAATTAAACGATCCATGTTTGCGCGGATGGTGATTACAATTCATTATGTCAAGCTCGCAAACTTGATTTAAGGAAATGTAATTTAAATGTCATAACAAATGTGTACATTAAATTAATTTTGTCCGAAAATTTCTTGATTTGAATCACTTTTTAATGGATTAGTGCATTTTATGTACGTAAGTATACAAATGTGTTTACATTAGGTAGATTACGCTAATTTAGAACCATTTATATAAGTTAAGGCTAAAAACATTATGATTTAATCTTTATTGCGTAATTCTATATTTAAGTACACTTATAGTGATATTTACTATGTAATTTATTTTTTGAATTGTAATTTTGATATTTTTGTATAAAACAGTTATATTTTTTGAACTGTGGTGTATACCTGTAATTAGGATCAATCATAGAATGTGCACATGATGGCGAAAATTCGCTAAATTAAATTCTAAAGCTTCGATTAAGCTCAAATCTTATTTTATCTGACTATTCGCGCAAAATAGCATAACTAATGCCCGTCAAATGCATAGGCGCGTTTCAGCCTTCCAGGATTATCATCAGGGTACGACGGCAAACTGGCTAGCGAGGATCAAACCGCAATGTATATATATAAATATATATATATATATATATATATATATATATATATATATATATATATATATATATATATATATATATATATATATATGGAAAGCAAAATTAGATACGTGGTTCTCATCTCTAGTAGTCTCGCACAAATTATACTTGACTGTAAATGTCGGCTTCAGAATTCCTATGCAGTTACGATCTTTAACTTTTTGTAGCTTTCGCCACATGCATATAGATAATAAAATTAAAAATTCATTCATTGCACGAGTAGTGGCAATCATACTTTGAGACAAGTTAGCGAGCTTGAAGTTAACACATTATATCGAACCAGTTGCACAACTTACACAAAGTACTGTCAATTACAAGGGCTGACTTGTTTTGACCTCACATAGTTATCGTCAGTGGATGACGCCAAACTGGCTAACGAGTAATAAACCGCAATGCATATATTTTTATTGAAATCGTAGATACAGTTCTCACATTCATTCGACATATCCAGTCAAGTACAATGTACATGATACTAAATGAACTTCTAAATAGACGTTTATATTGTTACAGAAAAGCTTTTGCTCAATCTTATCATCTAATTGAACGAAGAAGCGTAACAAAAGAATTAAATGTGTTTAAATATATTTCACTTAAGAGTGTTCAAAACTGTGCTTACAAAGATTTCTTCTGTTTAAGCAAAATGAACTAGTGTATTCAATTTTTCTCGGAAATCAGTTAATAAAATGGACTGAAAGCGCTATTTTAAATTATAGTGTCGTACACAAATTCATATTTCACATCGAGTATCCGAATAAATTCGAAGGAATCATTCAACTATCATGAACAACCGAGGAAGCTATCAAAGTAATAACATAGACAGAAGAATTCAGTGATTCAATTTCAATATAAACTTGCATATAATAAAAAAACAGAAATAATATTGTGTAGATGACGAGATTGAATATTTTAAAATTCAGGTTCCGCTTATAAAGTAAAAAGCTGGAAAAGTTTATTTGTGCATCCGCGCGAAAATTAAAGATGTTTGGATAGAGATATCCAAAGCCTACACTTATTGATGCGTAGCATAATTTGCATCATTATTAATTTATTATTCTCTCGTTATCCCGAAAAAAAGCCATCAGATATTTTAGTTCTTATTGACTCTGGATGGTATGGATTACAATGCACATAGAGGATGACTATTGCTTGTGAAATTATGTATGAGTACACATACGCAAGTATGTAGATATACATGTTTGCATGTATATATTGTGTGAACATGTATGCATGTATCCATGCATGTAATAATATTTACATTCATGCATGTAATTCTGTATTCATGTATGAATGCATGTATATGTGTACATATATATATATATATATATATATATATATATATATATATATATATATATATATATGTATGTATATATATATGTATATATGTATGTATGTATGTATATGTATGTATGTATGTATATGTATGTATGTATGTATGTATGTATGTATGTATGTATGTATGTATGTATGTATGTATGCATGTACGTATGTATGTATGTATGTATATATGTATATATGCATGGATGATTGTATGCATATATAGGTATGCATATGAATACATGATTGTCGTTTTTATTTATGCTTGAACTTACATACGCTTGTATGTATAGGTGCATGTATTTATTTATGTGTGTATTTATGTATATATGTATTTTTGTATTTTTTTGTGCGTTAGGCATTTCACATCAAGTAATAAATTCAAACTAGACCCGAAGTACAATACGAAATCAATATAAACGAATGGTTCAATCTTATCTGCACATTTGTTTCGAGCTTTCTGGCGACTTATTAGTAGGCGCCGATATTACGCCCCATACCGTATATATATTTGGGGGAGGAATGTCGGAAAATTTGACGGTATAATCTCCTATACGAATGTGCATACCAGGAGTAGTGAAATTAACTACATATAAATTCTTCGACAATGTGAATTCAAATTCAACTCACCATATCAATTATAAACCTGGCCGTGTTGGCACATGAATGTTACGAGCTCGATATAAACACGTATCCCTTTATATATACATTAATTAATATATACTTACCAAAAACATAAAAAAGCATATAACTGAAAATTGTGTAGAGTGTGTGGCAGGGCTCCTCGGTGGATATAGTCACATTCTCGGAAGAAATTGCGCCCAGGTTTGAGCCCTGCCCGCGACAAACTTCTGAACTGTAATGGACGAGTTTCCAAAAAGTGCGACACCGGTCTACCGGTTTAATGGAATGCTTATAGCATTGTCACAACCCTGATTTGAGTAAACAGTCTTTGCCATTCCGCAGCATCAGCTTCATTTCAAACAATAATTTATAGGCGTCACCAAACGCTAATTTTAAATTTCTTAACGAGGTTAATATTACTTCTAGTTTCCTCTAGTTTGTATACTGATCCTCGTTTGGCTATGAAGTAATATTAGATTAAAAGGTAGGCTACCTATAAACTTTATTTAGTTTCACTAAAACGTTTTTTAAATTGCTGGTGGAATTCAACCTAGTTTTAGCAACTTTAAAGAGGATACGCATTTCATACAGAATTCATAATAATTACAGTAAAAGATATGGAAATTACTGCACCGCCAACCTGTCAGATGCTCACGAAAACCAACTTCCAATCTCCTGTTGAATGTCTGTCGTAGAGCGTGTAGTTTTCTATCATTTATACTCAAAACATTTTCAATAAGTTTGATAAATAAAAAATAACCCAAAGTAGTTATTCATCTTGACAAAGTACAACAGCTAAATAGTCCAATTGAAATGGATCACTGAAGGTGTAGCCTTTGCCCCCACTGCATTTGGAGTTAGCGTTTTGTAAAAAGCTCGTTTAATACATTAAAATAATCATTTATCACATCTTGCATGACAATTTTTCGACACACCATAAAGTCATTGGAGAAAAAGCATCAAGCTCTCTACTTACATTGGCACTATAGTATACTTAATCTTTGAGCCAAAACATAGTGATTACCGAAATTGTGGATGAATCGATAATATACATTTTAATAAAATCAAAGCTGCGAATTTTATGTGGACGCCAATCTTATAATGATTTTTCAGTATAAACAAAACATTATATAATGTAAAAAGGCTATTAATTCATCGGCAGGGTGGTTCAGGTTTTAAAGTCACAGAAACCGACTCAGACGTGCCCAACTTGGTTCTTTGTCAGCAGCAAAATTCTAGACAGTATGTGAAGAGTTCTCAGTAAGCACGAAACCGGTCTACTGGATGAATTTACTTTTCTACATTATACAATGCTTTGTTTGTGCAAACAAATATATGCACAGAACGGAGCACATGTATATATCAAGATCAAATACCTGATTATAGTAGCAGCTATCACCGACCGCGCAACCAACATTCGTTTAATTATATAATGTTGATTTAAATAACACTGCTACAGGCTGCGTTTCCAATAAGGTTGAAAACGGTCTGCTGGATGAATAGCCCATTCTACATTATACAATGCTTCGTTGATATTAATAATTATATATATATATATATATATATATATATATATATATATATATATAATGGGATTAGTGTTTATATCGAGATCGCAACCTTAATTTCAATAATTGTTATCGCCGTTTTATTATATAAATCTGCAGTTTTGTCTGATAACACCTAAAATAGTAAAAGCAGCTTGACGAATCGATATTTGTCAGGATGAAATAAAGTTGGATTAACAGATACACACCGAATTGGAAAAAAATCCAAATTCCCCCTGAAATCATTAAATGGATATTTCACCAAATACGGCTTTGTGCCGGATTTTTTTCATCGAAACGCACATTTATTTAACGTCATGTTAAGCAAATATCTTACAACGAGCTGATGAAAGGAATATTCTTGAACATAAAAAGCCTCAAATATTTTACACGCGCACATAAATGTAGATAAATTATAATCGCCTTAGTTAGATAAGAAATGTACAATCTGTAAGCCAGACTTTAAAGATGATAAAGCATAAAGCGAGACTTAGTGAAGATAGGCAGTCCAGATTTCGAATTCTGACTATCTAGCGGGGCAAATTGGCCAAATTATAACTTTTAACGCATTCACCATGAATTTGGTACATTTAAACGGTGAAAACTCTGAAAGTCGACAAATAAAGTGTAGGTTGTATGAAGTAAGAATGTCTGTAACCACTATCTTAATAAAACTAGAGGAAGTGTGAAATTTTGCCTTTCTACCAGTTTGGATATTTTGTGTATTTTGTATGCCTCACACCAAATTAGAAGCCATTTTCGGCAGGAACATCGATTTAATCTTTCCAACGCATGCATTTTTTTCTTTATTACAACTCATTTTTGGCAGCTCGCAATAATTCTCCGACTTAATTTCTATTTTGGTCGATTGTGTGGAGGAAAAGCACACTGCAAATTTGGAAATATATAAGTAATTAATTAATAATGATGTCATCTTTAAGAACGGTTGTTCTCAATGACGCGATTAGGCTTGCACATTATACATATAATATTCACCTGAGCTGCAGAAGCTATGGAATCAATGCATTTCATTTGAAAGAAATAGAAAAAATGATGAAAATAACAATCGTATTGAATTTTCACTATTTTAGCAAAATTTCCATAATTGTGCTCCGATCGACATCAGTTATCATATCAATTTAGTAACAACGATGACGTGAAGTTTAAGGTATGATATAATTCCCAAATAGAATGGTATCTGTATAAGATGTAATTTTAAGGGTGCCCGTTTGTAATTTTAAGTTGAAAGCGATGCCAAATTATTTTTATTGAAGGAAAAGACGGATTATATAATTTAATTTGATATAAATCGAAAACTGCATGTAGTGCCCGGCTAAAGTAGCACACTAGATGAGTCACAAATTGCTGAAGGAAATGTGTTTTGCTTCGATTTACGGTCAAGTATATGATGAAAGCAATTAGGACAGAAATAGGCATTTTGATGAAATCCATTTACTACCTAACTCAAAGTTTACCTTAGGCTGATATATATATATATATATATATATATATATATATATAATGAAGGGAAAACGCCTTTAATGACAATGTGTTCAATGGTTGTTATATTTCGTAAATAGTCAACTACACTTTACATCATTTCATGTATTGATTCCTTTGGTTTGCATTTGAATATGTAAATGGAAAATGTCTGATTCTTCGTTTTACCTCAATTTCTTGATTGAATTAATTTTTGAGCTCACGTGCGTTTATTGATCATTCTCATTGTACTGCAGAGTGATGTTTGAGATCTAGTCATTCTTCTTTTGATGGAATGAATTTTGACAAAATGTTCGCATTGTTTGCTGTTACGTGTACGAATGGTATTTTTCCAAGTTTTCTCTTTCGTTTTGATTTGTTCTTCAATTGCATTCTGTCCACTTGGTATCAGCGCAGAGTGTGCGGTTTTCAGTGTTGATCGCTCATTTTATTGTGCAATTTCTGTCACTCCTAACGATGCTTAGTTTGGCCAATATGTTACCACTTGTCGGAGCGGTTCATGTTTATCAACATCAGCCTACGTACAATTTGTACTACAGAGGATACCATCAAACAGATTTTCCTAACTTACCATTTATAGGCAATATTTGCACGGCGGTTAGGAGAACTGCCGTAGAAAAATTGGTAACATCACATTCAGTACACGAAATATCATGAGATTGATTGCCAAATATTATTTTCCAATTCTTTACAAATCAATCCTAATCTACAAATTCTCAATTATGTTCGGTAGCGTATATAATGGACGTTCGAAGAAGCAATTGATCTACAGAATCAAGCAACATTTTCCGTAAAAATTGATCAAAAACGCCTTATACCGTACGGAAATTCAGCTATCTTCAAGCATATCTGTGAAACGGGCATCCTGAAGATTTGATTAATTTATAAATTTTACAGAAAGCAAATCCTGATAAATTATTATATTATATTATAATATAAACTAAACAATTTATATAAAATAAAATTACCCGGCCTAACTATTTCAATCTTTCATAAACCTTATATTTCCTTCGACAGTTCATATATCATGCAACCAAAAACAATATACTTAAATCCAGGCAAGTCCAAATACTCACTAGACCAGCCTCAAGTGCCAATGATCAGATTAGCGAAAAGTCGAAGATGAAAACACATCTGCTCAAACGACATCCCTACCATCGATAATAGTGACAGAAATTGCATCACAATATGAAAAATCAGTACTGCAATTCGCGCACTCTACGCTGTTACCAAGGTGACTTAACGAAATTAAAGAAGAACGCAAAACGAAAGACGACTTACGGGGTAAAATATTCGTACACGTAAGAGTCAACAAAGTGAATACTTGGTGCAAAATAATCCAGCAACACAATAATGAACAGATTTCAAACATTACTCTGCAGTAAAATTAAAATGATCAATAAACGCACCCAGTCACATACGTGAATGCACTTACAAAGTAATCCAAACAGGAAATAGGAGCTAAATGGAAAATCTTACTATTTGTCGCTAACAACATCAAATGAAAACCCAGGATATAAATGAAATTTTGCAGAGTGTAGCGGATTATTATCGAAATTCAACTACCGTTATCCACTTTAGTAATAAATTCGTTATATTTTCCTAAAAAATGTTATTCTTTAATATTCGAAGGAAGTGGACATTATAAGTATATATATATATATATATATATATATATATATATATATATATATATATAATTACGGTTGCTAATCTAATACCTGCATTTCTGTATTGAATATGTCGTAACTAGTTGATTGATTTGAAACATTCAATACGAATAAGATTTTTGTGTAAGGTAGAATTATTGGTTTTAATTTTAAACTCTAATTGTTACACATTGGAGAACAGAACAAATTTTATTCTAGTGTATGTCATACGATTTAATTATGGAACCCTATTAATAATAAAATACAGGAATTTGTGTTGCCAAGGTTAAAATATTTAGTAGTCATCCTTATGAAGCTAACGAAACAGTCTGCTCTATATTCAAAATAGTTTTATTTCTTGTTTGAAATATCTAAAGAATGAATGCATGTCTTCGGAAAAACTGTTTAACACACAAAGCCAGATCTAGCATATCTCTATCAACTCTTGCTTTTTGAATTCTGGTGATGGTCCCCGAAAATAATGCGTGCTTTTCTAAATTCTACGAAAAGTACATTAATTTAATGAACTGATTACATATATATGCCTATTTTGAGTTTGGAGAATTCGAGGTATTTAAAAAATATTTTGACAATTTTATTAGTAAATTTCTTAACCAGATTTCATTTCGTGCAACACGCGTTGACGATAAAGGATTTTGCTTGTGACTGTCAGTAATAAAAAGGTAGAAAAGTACCATTTAATCTATAATATGAATCATGCCATTTCGCAAAACAATCATAAAAACGCATTCACATTTATTGAAAATGAAAATCTATCCACATTTTGGTTTATTCTTCTTGTCATATTTGAACTAATGTGTTACTAGGTGCGCAACACCTAATACATAATTGCATGAATGTTGGTTCTCCGCCACAAGCAGTATCTAATCTATATATTTTCTTGGAACTTGAAAGATTTATTTTGGGAAACATTTTTATACCTAACGTCACTACCGTTAAATGACGTTATTGACAATAATTGTATTGCCAGTCATATTTATACCGAATTAATTAATTAATTATTAGACGTCATATAAGCTGCCCATGAACGAAAAGGCTACCAATATTTTTAATCTAACATATAACCGAAATTTGTGTGAAGTGTGTACCGGTTTGGCGTAGTGGATAAAATCATAGATTTCGACGCAAATATACCCAGGTCCGAGGCAAAATTATATAAAGTCCTTCAAGTGTTCCCAAAAAGTAGGAAACCGGTCTATTACATGATTTGCCTTTGCCAGCTTATGCAATGATTTGTTTATATTGATAGATATATAATAGGATTGGTGTTTATATCAAGCTCTCAAACATATTTTAAATTTGTCTTACTATCACCAGGGCATTCAATTATTGTTTATTGATGTCGAATATTTTCAGCCGAGTGTGTAAATGTTTTTTTAAATCAAGAATTTAGTAGATTTTGTGTTTAATTTTTTTATCTATTTTGTTTCGACAGCTTGTAAGCTTACTCTGTGTTGTTCTACATTGAAATCGAAGTAGTTGGCTTTTACAGTAACTATTTAGAAGCCTGAAGTTTATCAGTATAAATTATCGCTTTCGTTTTCTCAATGTCGTCTGACGTGATTGACAGTTTAATGAGAAGTTCGATTTAAGATTTAATTTTCCTCAATTTAAATAAATTAAAATTAACGATAACGCATTTGATTTATTCATTTTTTTAAAGTTAAACTTATTCATAATCAAAATATCAATCCTTTTGCTTGAATTTCATGAATGTTGATAAGAATGCGTATTTTTGCAAGGTTAAAAAGTATGACTTAACCTTAATACATTTTGGGGCATAATTAATAATAAGGCACAACAAATCTATAAATAATTTTAGAAACGAACGAAATTAATCTGAATTTACTAATGAAATTTGAAGAAATTATGTTAAACAAGAAATAATTCAGGTAAATGCGTATATTGAAGAAATGCTTTCAACTTTTAATGCAAATGCCGTTAACCTAGGCTAATTGGTTTAATTTTTAGAGTACATAAATATTATAAAACGTGAGGTAGGTTTTTCTTAATATTTTTATATTTAATTTCATGCCATGCATGAATTCGATAAATTAAGTTTCAATTTAAATAAATAAAAAATATAAATAAATGAATAACAATATATATATATATATATATATATATTCATAACAGTAAATGATATATAAGTACCTAGCGAGAGGATGATTGCAAGATTTTTTGTGTGAAGCTCATCTACATTTCCACGGGGCCCGTTACTTTCATGTTGTTCTTTGTTTCATAATAAGTATTGCTGGCTAGTTCAGGATTTTCTATTGATTATTATCTGTAATATTTCATCATATTGTACCAATGTCTGCTTAAATTTGACTTTCCAAGTAAAGAACACAGTTGTAGTGATTTGCACCTATTGAGCGACTGTCAATTACTCCATAACCCTGTAGTCTATCTTTCATATTATGGAAACAATCTCGTCTTACCAATCCGGCTTGTACAACTGTCCTAGTTCCAATTAAGAAGTAATATTAGGATTTAGACACCATAATACAAACCTGGCTTAGTAAAACACCAATCGTCTAAGTGCCGAACGGGTTAATAGTTCTCGCTTGTAAAGTTTCAAGAAAGGCAGGTAATTGCCTTCTAGTGTTCGATTCGGCAAAGATGCGCCTAAGATACACAGCGTGCTTCAATTTGCGTCCACATGTCTCGATCAGATAACTAGTTCAAAAGTGTGGAGTGTATTCCAGGTTCACTTCTCTATATAACGACCCGTCATGCTTTTTCCTCCACAGCATTAATTCATGTCGCCTTGTTTTCATTCACCAAAGCCAAGCAGAGATGATCCCGTCTGATCCCCTTTCTAGTAGCCAGCGCATTTTGAACAACCAAAATTATCCTTATTTGAAGTGGCATTAAAGCAAATACGAATAACCAGAGCAGATTATCTCCATTTTGATGGTATTAAGCGCATAAATTTATTTTCATATGATATTGGTTATATCACATAGTTATAGCAAATTGCATGACAAAACGCGTGTTAATTAGGAGAAATCCAGTAAAATATTCATACTACGTCACTGGTTCAAAATTTGTATCCATGCCGAGTTTATGCCGTCTCCAGCCATTCGAGATGCACATTAACAGTGTCATCTATATGTTCAAGTATAGAGAATATTTTTGACTAAAAACTAGCCAATGTTTTCTCAGTTAAATTGAAAATCTAGCTTGTATAATTCCAATTAAGCGTAATGTAACTTGTAGTACTCCGTCAACAAATAACGATGCACCTCACTAGAATTATTTTATTCATTTTTCGATATTTTTAAAACCAAAATTTGTTGCTAGTACTCGAATGAATTTTTTTACGAAACATTTTATTTTCTTCAGTTTGGTTAATTTTGATCCATTACGTACTTTATTGCTGCTTGAATCATCCTGTTTAATATCTATTTACTTCAAGGTTGCGAACTTGATATAAACACCTTACCCATTAAGTACTTACACACGTCAGTATAAACTATAAATTGTATAGTGTAGAATAGGTGATTAATCTAGTAGATCGGTTTCGTACTTATTGGGAACTCATCATGTACTGGCCGGAATTTGCCACGGACAGGGCCCCAACCTGGGCATATCCAAATCAGATACTTGAACGAAATTCCTAGATGATTTTTTACCTGTATAATTGTTCTATGATAAGCTGTCAAATGATATTGAAATGTGTATTAGATGCTGCGAACCTAGTAACAATTAAGTTTAAATAGGACCAAAAAAATAAAAAAGTCAGTATGAACGCAAGATTAATAATCTCATGTACACATCTTGTTCGTGTTTACTGGTGAGCCGGAACTACGTCCCATACCCACGACCTATTTGGACGATACAATTTTATAATAATTAAGGTCCGAAATAATTGCATATATATTAACATATATATATATATATATATTAACAATGACATGGAAGTTCATAAATAATAATTTACATGTATCATGAGAAAATTTTGACACGGATTTGAGAATTCTTTCCCGGAAAAAAGGATCAAGAATGATATAGTTCTACTCCTTATAAGCCATTAAAAATTGCTCAATCATTGTGTAGCCGACTTGTCTCCATAGTTTGACCATCATCATTTAGAATAGTTTCCCTGCACCATATTCAAAGTTAATCAAAGTTGGCTAGAATAATGGCTATTCAATTTCGACAAAGAGATAAAAAAGAAGAATATTTTTCTAAAGATTTAGAGATAATAAAAACGAAAAATTGTTGGCTTATTCGCAAACACATAAAATTTGCAAACAGCTGTACGCAATAAATTTCTTTTGTTCACTGAAGGCAAAATGGTATGGTAGTACGGCCAATTCTGATGTCTATATCAATTCATTAAATTATCTTTTGTTAAATAAAACGCGTGATTCATGTAAAAGTACACAATAATGTATACATAATGGCCCAGCAAATTCAAACAGAAGTAACAAAACTGAGTAAAGTCCTAATGTAGTTATCTCCTTACGCTATTAATTATGACCATATAAGTGGTCTAAAATAATTCATGATAAATTTTTGTTACATAGAAAACACTAACCGCTCAATAATACACCGAAAATTTATATGAACTAGTCCAGAAGTTCAAAGAGAATGTAACTTTAATCGCAAAGGCTTTAGCTTCATGTCATAATCTTTAATCAATGAAAAATATGGTGATGATGAGTAACCAGGCGATCAGATTTGTATTACTATGGCAATATAAGCACTACTGCAGGTAATATAAAAATTTGCAATAAAACAATTGTGAAATATGTTTTAATCATTCTTAACACATTCACTCGCTCGTGGTAATGGTATTTATGGCCAAATAGCAAACAGTTTCAGCTTTGCAACTAATTAGTTGCAGGCAACAGTTTCCTGGAAGCCATGACGACAACTTACTTTGATGTACCTGTCATTCTCGTTTAATAACTTCCATTATTAGTCACGCTAACCTGCACACGCAGTAACATCGAGTAAATGTTAAGTAACCAGTGGCGAAAAGTGATTCATTTTAGAAGATTTTTCAGCATAAGGCCTAGTGCACATTCGGTTTTTTTACTTTTGCTTATAAGTTGAGTCTGTTTATAGTAAAAACGTTAAGGTTGATCGTGGAAGAGAAGCCATCCATACAATTTCCTGGACGGGATTGAGGGCAGAAAATGATAGTGATATTCAAATAAAGAAGAAGTAGATCTCATATCGAAGAACTACAGTGAAGCAAGTGGAATAATAACTGGCGACACTACCATAACCAATACATAACCGACGAGCACGGAACAATAGTTTAGCTTTTTTCATAATATTTCGATCTACGGTAATGTAGATCGAAATATTATGAAAAAAGAAATTTACTGGAACAATGAAAGCTGCGTTAGTCAAAACGCAGATCAGGTAATTTCAATTAATTCAGTACCAAAACAAAAAACATTCCTTCAATAGTTTAGCTGCCTGTTCTACTCTCGTGCAAAGTGTTGGTTCAGTCTGTCATATAGTCCTGGGCTAATCTGTAAAAAATTTATGGACTATTTTCATCTTATTTTCTGTATTGTGATAGATTATTAATTTAAAAAAATTTTCATTCCCCAGCATGGATTTTTAACTCTTTCGATAAAATTTAAATTGTAAATACGTTTTGGATATCCTTTGAATTAGTCTAATCATTCAGTGTAAACTAATTCGAAAGAATTTTATGTTCTGAATCCAAAATCTAAGATATTGAAATTTTCTTGAACTTCTTCTAAACAAATAAATGGAATGAATGTGGCTTGTGTTAGACAATTTATTCACTGGATTGCGTGAGTAAATTTATTCTTTTCACTCTATATACGTCGTATATAATATATATATATATATATATATATATATATATATATATATGTGTGTGTGTATGTGTGTTTGGGTGTGTGTTTCTGTGTGCTTTGAGATTAAGATAGTCAAACTAGTATACGTGCAGTTAAGTCAATTCCTTATGTCCTTACAGCCGATTTCTTTTACTTAAGCATAAACTGAAATGTTTTATTTCATTTTGCAAAGCTTTTTGTTTAATTTGGCCTAAAGAGAACTAAATTATGTTTGTCTGATTTTCTTTGAACAATTGATTTCCATCGAAAAAAGAAACCTTTTATTTATTTTATACAATGCTGCCCTAAATAGATGCTTTATTTGTCGTAACCGGACAATCCGAAAATGTTATTTTCCACTTTCCTATCTCATTGAGTGGCCATTAATTTACTTTGAACTTCCAATAACCCTCTAAAGAAGAATTATTGTTAGCCTTAATGTAACAACTTGTTTTCAAATGCTTGCATAGAGTGCGTGGATGTTCTAATTAAAGCAGTCAGTGTTTCCTACAGTTAGTGAAATGAGTTATTTAAAATGAGTTTGCAGACTGAATCAGGAAACTGTCCGACATGTAGAGGATAAGCGTCCTGCAATCGAACTGTCAAGACTTGTTTATTTATGCAAATGCAACGGCTGCTCAGTTTCCTATTTTGGCCGAGCTGATCAATTGCTAAAGAAGCGAATTAAAGCGCAATTTTGATTAAGCGCAGCTAGCAAACGGAAGAACGCTTCTGCAATAGCTAAACACATTTAAAAACTGTTTGTTGCGGAGACCTAATATATATGCAAGTATGTATTAGGTGTTGCAAACCTAGTAACAAATTAGCTCAGTTGTCACCAGAAGGATAAAGCAAAGGCAGCATGAACGAAAAGTATAATCTCATGCACATTCGTTTCGTGCTTTTTGAATTGAATGATGTCATGCTTACCGCGAAATGTGATAACTGATAGCGATCAAGGCCAGGGTGTATGGATTTACTGGATTAACAGGTTTTCAGAAATTGTTGTAATTCGCAATTTCGGTGAACTATAGCATAAATAGATATCCATCATGTTGGTACCATGTACCGACTCGGAAACCATAGTGTTAGTAGAATAATATTGGTATCGGTTACTAACACAATAGCCATAGTGTTAGTATCCTTTACAGACGCGGTATATATATTGTATAGTGTGAGTTAGCGTTGTAGTCGCATTGTCGTAGACTTTATATGATGTCAGATTCACTATTGCAGGTTTACACATTTGTCTAGGAGATTTCGCCGTCCTATAATTCCACATTCTTCGACCAAGTATATAGTGATTAAAGGGCGTAATACTGGCTCCTACTGATGAGTCGCCAGTAAGCACGAAACGAATGTGCATGAGATTATACTTTCCGTTCATGCTGCCTTTGGTTTATCCTTCCGGTCACAACTGAACGAATCTGTTACTAGGTTCGCAACACCAAATACATACTAGCTACACACATTGTTTATGAAAAAGTCCTAACGCAAATCCGGCGGATTTCTAAAACACAAATCGATTAAGCGTTGCTCACCACGAACGTTGTGAGAAAAATTCATAATTCTCGGTTCCGCAAGCACCAAAAGTTCGTAGCCGATTTGAATATAACCGTGTGAGTTGTTTTAAAGTGTGTGTGTGTGTGTGCGTGCTTTTCTCTGTGTGTCTGTTTTCTGCTTTCTCGTTTTTGTTGTACAATGTATGTTGCAGAAAGTTTATGGCCTTTTCAACTGCTTTGTATATACCCATTTTAATGGACAATTTGTGCCCCAACACAGGATTCACATCTCAATTAGAATTAACATTTTTTCATCATTTGCAAAAGATCATCAAACAGCAGATAGCCACACGTACCGACACGTTTCAATTTTCCTTGCTCATCAATTTTGAGATGCAGCAAACTGACTAACGTGGAAAAAACACCGAAATATATATAATGCTTGTAATAGCGTGGGATGTGAATCGATAAATAAATTTTGCGGTGGCCATTATAGTAAAACAAGATATATGTCATGATGGCTCAGTAGTTACAGCCCCGGATTCCGAAGTAGTCGTGCTCAAGTTCGAGCCCTGTCCGCGGCAAATTCTGGCCTGTACGCGATAACTTCTCAATAAGGACGAAACCGGTCTGCTGGAGTATTGCCTTTTCTGCGCTATAAAATAATTAGTTTATGCAGACAAATGTATATATACATAATGGGTCGGGTGTTTATATCGATATAGTAACATTGATTAGGAGTAATTGTTATCATCGCCCGCGCAACCAATGTTCGTTTAATTATAAAATATTTGTGAGATTGCTTAAAATAAATTGTGCGTCTGCGCTTTACAAAATTTTAAATTTAACTTACGGTTTAATTAGTGAAAATCTATATTTTATCATATGGTGTTAATGAGCAAGATTTTGAAATGCGTGAATGCGTAGGCAGTGATGGTTTTGGTGTGTTTTCCAACTATTAAAACAAAAAAGTGATCAACATTATCTGCATTGTGACTAATTAATGATTTTGAATACCTTGGAATCAGGAAGAGAGAATTGTTGATAAATGTGTATGAGAAGAAGGTGAAAGGTTGGCGAAATTAAATTTAGTATCTACGTACACAAATATGCCGGTACATCAAGCCGTAGATTGTTTTCGACTTGCATTTGTTTACAATCTGCAAATATTAGAAGGAAGTAAAATGGAGATATTGCATATTTTTATGCGTATTTTTGTGCATTATAATTTAGAAAACAATATTGCACATAAAACACCGCTGAAGCTCAAATTTATTCTAGGGATCTTGGATGACATATGGGTGATCTAGAACCATGATGATAAAGAGATTGCAAATTTATTAAATTTAACTAATCCAATAAGTGTAATATGATTTATGATTGAGGCGGAATCATCAGATGAATTACTAATTGTGTATTAGTTGTTGCGCACATTTTAACAAATTAGTTAAAATACGACCTGAAGGAAAAACCAAAGATAATATGAACGGAAAGTAAAATCTTGTGCACATTCGTTTCGTGCGTACTGGCGACTCATTAGTAGAAGCTGGCATTACACTCTTTACCTACCATATATATATATATATATATATATATATATATATATATATAGCAAGTCTGTAAAGAGTACCAACACTATGCCTGTTTATTCAGTACCCGATATCCACATTAGAGTACCTAAATGGTACATGGTACCAACACTATAGTTACCGAGTCGGTACATGTTAACAATACTGTGGTTGCCGAGTCGGCACATGGTATCAACAAAATGGATTTAAATGTATGCCAAAATTGAGAGATACAACTATTTCTGAACACCTGTTACCTGAGCAAATCCACATACTCTGGCCCTGATCGATATCAGCTGTCATACTTCGCAGTTATCATGAAACCATTCAATTAAGTATATAAAAATTATATACTGCTTGTGGCAGAGAACTAATATATACGCATTTGTGCGCACCTAGTAACAATTAGTTCACATTGGCTCTTGTATAAGATTGAAACTATTGAATTAATTGTAGCATATTGGTGATATTGGAAAATTTTTACTTAACCATTAAATATTTAAAGTTTAATTCTTCAAAACTTAATCCATTAACTGTTATCTTAACATATCTTTGCTATTTGGATGCTTAATAAGAGACGTATGTCGTAATTACTATTTTCCATATAAATATATGTATTTCTTTAAATAATTTTCGTAAGTCTAACCATTATTTACTTTATTTCATATCTAAATTAATCATTTTGTTAACTTTTTTTAATCATTTCCTCTGTGAGAATTCTTTTGATTTTATACCCCCCTCCCTCGTATCCTTTAGATTAGCCTTGTATTCCATAACCTCAAACTGTTCGATTTAATCAATTTGACTGTGTGCAACAAGTAAATTCATATCCTGTGAATAAAGTTTCACTTTTATGGGTATCCATCTGTATTAATTATATTTAACTGAATATATACTAGTTATTAATTAACAAAAAAATGTGCTCACGCCACGTGTGCCAATTTAATGAAATGACACTAACGGCTGAGAAGTAAGCCAGTCAACATTATAAATTGAGTGGTTTAAATGGAATTTCACACTTGAATTGATTTTCTCTAATTCTTTTAATATTTACTAATGCATGACGTTATAGAGGGTGCATTTGGTTTATTTGATTTCCCCCTCCAATATGTGAACCTAGCATCTCATACGTCATATGAAATAAAATGTAATTTAAAAAAATAGCCTAGCACATGGAAAATGCAAATTCATATTTGTCCACTGTAATTTCATTTAGTTGGGTGGACACAGTAACCATAGACACACACACAAACGCGACAAGCGCCGTCTAGTGAAACTTCAGTTGGCTTTTGTGAAGCTAACCAGTCAGGCTTATAAATCAAACGGCTAAAAGAAATAGCTTATTTTTTGTATTATTTTTTTTCTGAAGACTTACGGTGAATTGGAAGCGGCTGAATAATCGTGTGCTAATCATAACAAAGATCAAGTCGTTATACAAGTCGTTATTTCGCAGCCTATTTTTGATTCTTTTACAATTTTATAAAATTGCCTTTTCTACACTATACAATTCTTAGTTTAAACTGACATATGTAAGTAATTAATGGGTCAGGTGTTTATATCAAGACCGCAACCTTGATTATAATAATTTTAAAACATTGTCTTATATTGTGATGAAATTCATATTCTCTTCTTTGATAATGAGAATAACTATCTATTCAAAATTAAAAACAATATACAGTATTTTATTTCAATGAAACACTTTAAAATTAAAAAAATGGGATTTTACTACTTTGGAAATATGTAATCTTTCTACTTAAGTATGACTTTAGAAGAGACTCCAAATAGCCAATAATGTTTTACAATTAATTCCCCGATGGGACACCATTTAGAAACCGAAATAAATTTAAATTCACTAAATTTAATTTGAAAAAAATAAAACTATACCTTGTATCATGATTGAAATGTGATATAAGCACCAATTCCATTATATATTTTTTTTCACTATAAACTTAGCATTGTATAATGCAGAAAAGGTAAATCATCCTGTAGACCGGATTTGTCTTTGTTAGAAACATTACGTACTGTCCAGAATTTGCTTCAAGCAGGGCTCGAACCTAGGCACGTGTGCTTCGTTATCTGAAACACTAAAAACTAACCCAGTCTGCATTATGATAAAAACACATTTCAGTTATTCAATAAAATATGTTTCTGTTAGTCTTTTCCTTTGGTGTAGCCAATATGGCATCACTTTAGACCTAAATTTTAAACAAACCAGCCTTAATCTGTCGTTATGAAATAGAAATAACTCTACCTGGGGAAGTGGTATTTCAGTGAACATTTGTATTATTAAACGAACATTTATTCTTTAAATCAAGTTTGCGATCTTGATATAAACACCTGCCTGTATTAATTAAGCATTAAATAATGTAGTAAAATTCATTCCTCCAATAGACCGATGTCCTCCTTATGGCCAACTCTTTGCTTACCGTCCAGAATTTTCCTCTTACAGGACGAAAACCTTGGAACGTCTGCCTCGGAGTTTGTGACTCTAACAACTATGCCACTTTGCCGGATTAATTGACCTTTTTACATTATACAATGCTTAGTTTATACTCGCAAATGAATATATGTACATAATGGGATTCGAGTTTATTTGAAGATGGATAACTTGATTAAATTATAGGTATTACCGTCCGCGCAACTAATGACTGTTTAAATAAATAAATGTTAAACTATCTACCACTTATTCAGATAATGTGTTTTTTGTATAAAGACAGTTCACGAGTGGCTTTTAAACATCATGTATTAAGAGATAACAAATAGTGTCCAACTGAAAACGTGCATTGATGCATGATTTCAAATTGCGTTTAGTATGCGGCACGAGTAGAGCGGTGGTAGTCCCAGGTTCCAAAGCATATGTGCTTCGGTTCGGGTCCCTTTTGCTGCAAATTCTGGACGGTTCTTGAAGAGTTACGAATAAGGGAAACCGGTCCACTAGATGGAATACCTTTACTACCTGTTGCGAAGTTTATTTTATCCTGACAAAATACATATGATTATAATCCTGCCATTAGATTTAAAATCAATATAAATTCACAGTGTCATGGTGTCTGTTGTACAGTGATATATCGGGAATAGATAGTTAGAAATTAAAGTGTTAAGAGAATCATAATTTAGGGAAGGCCACCTATTAAACATAAATTAGTAAATTAAATTAAATTGCCTGAAGTATGCGGCACGGGAGGCGCGAAGAATAGAGGCACAGACGTCGAAACCTATGTGCCTGGTTCTTGTCCTGTCTGTGGCAAATTCTTGACAATACTTAAAATCATCAGTCCTATTTTTTAAATAGAGTTGTCAGTATAAACTTAACACTGTTAAATGAAGAAAAGTCAGTCCATTGTGTGGACCGGTTACATCGTTAATGGGAACTATTTACGTACTGTCCAGAATTTGCCACGGACAGAGCTCTAACCTGAGTAAGAAAGTCCGAAACAAACGTGCGAAGTTGGAGCTCCGTCTGCGGAGTTTTATAGGCAGGACGTGAAGAGTTCCTAATAAGGACGAAAATGGTCTACTGGATAAATTGCTATTTCTATAATATAAAGTTCTTAGTTTATATTGCCACACGTATGGATATTATGGGACTGGTGCTTTTATCAAGATGGCAACCTTGATTTTAATAAAAAAATGCTCTTTCTGGTTAAACAGAGTATTGTTATTATGAATTATCAAATACACTCCAGCAATTATGCCGGATACCATTTTAACTAGCTTTATTACTGATGATTTCAGATGACCTCGAAATTATAAAGAATAATTCAACAACACGTTTTATTTTCTGTTTTACTCAAATTTCCAATAGGAAATTTGCTATAGGACCTCATATTTGTACCATACAACAAGTTGTGCATTTAAGTGCGGTTTTTGTTATCATATCCCAGCGGAGGCAATGCGCGAATGCATTCTGACCACCTTTATGATCTTCAATTCTACCTCACACCTTTTATGAAGCTTTGTTATTTTACTTGTTTTACCTTAATGGCAAATGAAATCCAGTTGTATTACAAGTTTAAAACGTTAATGGTTAGATGTCCATAGGTCACAATTTTATTTCTTCTCATAAATAGAAGTTGATATAAAATTTAATTTAAGGAAATCAAAACTTTAAGTAATCTTTAACTAGTCAAATATTTAGTTTAAGTCCGATTGGTGAGCTTTTTAAGTCAGATTTTTATAAAGCGGTAGGTGATTTGGCCATTTTGGGTTATTTGTCGTAACGTCAGGAAAATTTTCATACATGTCAGCATCCGAAGTTTCATGATGTAAACAATCTCAATATATTTTAAATTAATATTTATATGATATAATATGTAATATATATTTCGATTTTATTATTCAGAGCAAATGTCATTATACCATTAATAAAGCAAGTAAGGATTTGACTTTTTTTGGTTACTTAATGCCAATGAAATATTTTAAACGAAATTTCTAAATTGATTAATTATTTGCTCATATTTGATGCTATGAGTTGTCAACTAAAGGGTTTACTTTGAAAGGTGTATTTTAAAATTTAAGATAATGCAAATATGAAGACGGAAAACTGTCAACTTGTTAGGTGAAAGAAGAATAAGGTAATTGTGCAGCATCCTGTCACGCAAAATGCTTTTTTTGAAAATCAGTTGGGTTTTGTGATCGATAAATGCGTAAATGATTTGCATTAATAACTGAATGTTACATTATTCAATCCTTTTTTTTATCATGCGGCCTAGTTAAGGGTATTCGCAAAGTCGTGCATCGTTTAACTCGACGATGTAGTTTCACGTCAATGATATATTCACATTTATTGGTTCAAATGGTTATGCAAAGAGGAATTGAAATGGATCAGAAACTATAGGCTACAGTTGTAAGCAAATAAATAATTTAAATGGAGTCTTGCGATGAAAAACTTGACTAGCTGACATCCTGGAAATGGAAAAAATAATCAAATTGATAGGCTAATTTATTTTGTTTGTACCAAAAGGATTTCTTTTTTTCTTGAACAACAATTTACTTTGAAAACTGCGAACTAACGTTAATTTTTACATGCAAACAACACTGAAAGCAAAAGGAGAATTACTCGCCTCGCGGAGAAGATATAGGTAAACTTTTTATGGCAAAGTTGCGTTCAAGGAAGCATTGCAAACTAAACAGACAAATAGGTGGGAGGGTTAAAATGTAGAGTAAAGGATTACCATGTGCATTTTGGTGTCAGCAATACTATTAACGTGCCGAGTGTACGCAAAAGCACCTCGGATAATAAAGTTTATAAAACTTTTAGCACAAAAATTGTAAATTAGTTAATGAGTCTAGAAATACCTCTAAACATCACCACGCCGACACCACAAATAGAATTATTTTGATCATGTTTGCGATTTTGATATAAACAACTGACCCACTATGTAGATACATTTGTAAGTATAAACTAAATATTGCATAGTGTTGAAAAAATCAATGCATCCGATAGACCAGTTTTGTCCTAATTGGGAACTATTCACGTACTGTCCAAAATTTGCGACGTGATAAGTTGGAAATGAGGACGAAACCGGTCTACTGGATGAATTTTATTTTCTACACTATACAATACTTAGTTTATACTGACAAATGTGTGTGAATAATGGGTCAGATATTTATATCAAACTCGCAATCTTGGTTAAAAGTTATCGTTATCACGGCCCACGCAACATGCATGAAGACTTTCGTTTCGCACAGTTTCTATTTAAATATGGATATTGGTTACGATATTCGTTCTTCGTTAATTTAATAAGATCTTGTTAGGTGACGTATTGAATGAGTTGTTTATGATTGTGGCTCAAATTCGTCTTATGTCAATTTCGTAAAGGGAAATTATCTAGTTTATTTAAAAAATTTTTTATTTCCATTTAGTTTTTTTGTGCATTATGTTCAGAGTTCACTTTAATTTCTGGTCAAATCTACCTTTCTTTTATTGCATTAATCTTTCAAATTTTGCAGGTATTACCTTAACATTGTTGTCTTCGGGATATATATGCTTTCATTTTGCTTTTAATGACCTCTAGTTGCGTTGACTCAAGAAATTTACGGAAAAACGTATTTTATTCTGCTGCATATACTGTCATTTCTTAGTAAAAATTTCATTCAAATTGTTTTTTTATTTGCATAGCAAAGCACACTTTTGGATATTTGAAAAAATTTGTCCAACAGAGTGTGCTAATATGTCTATGTTAAGAACAGGCAAAATAAACCGGGATCTCAGTCTGTCCAAGCTCTCACTCATACAGTGGTGATTTTTAATTAAATAGGATTGATTTCATATACTTAGAAAAATTTAATGTACAAACGATACAGTTGTTAGCACCGTAAAATTTCATCCTATTTACGTTCTATCAAACCATAACTGTTTAGAAGACAAAAGTGGAGGCCGTATCTATTCCAATTTTAGAACTGTATTACTTCTAAGCAGAGAGAATCATTTATTTTGTATTTAAAGTTCTAATAAACGATCGTTTTTAGATTTAATGGGGTTCTGTTAATTCAATATCATTAACTTGAATACTAATAAAATCGTGAGCGGGAACTCATTCGAGACATCTGTTTTTGCTTGAGAAATCTTCCCATTGACGTGTTACCTACTATGAATTAGGAAAAATGGAAAGATATTTTGTAAAATATAGGCTCACACATTAAGATTCTAAAGCACTAACCACGTAACTCATGCATATTTTTAGCAAAGTAAATGACCTTAGCTAACTTAAGGCTTATATTGACGCACGAAAACAAACCAACACTAATATAAGAATCTTTTGGAATGCGAGCTTCAACAAAATTTAAACCACCATTGTCATTGGCTAAGATTAGATGAAATTTTATCACACACAACCGCCACTCTTTATCATTTCACAAGTATACAAAAATAAATGTATATATACATTTATATATTTTTATTTAGAAGCATAAAATTAAAAAGAAGAGAAATTATAAAATAAGAGAAAGACCAATAATTTCTGCGCATAACCTACAGTTCAAGCGTAATGCTAGTAAAAGTTTTTTCGTGCTTACATAAATCAGGTTTTAGTTAGTTTATTCATAATTTTTTGTATCTCTATATATAAATACACACATGCATATATATATATATATATATATATATATGCATATTTAGGTTCTTGAGAAAATGACAAAGGTACAGTTCTTGTTTTTGATAAATTTCCTTTTTATCTTCGCAAATAGGAGTGGTAGTGTTAAATTATATGCATGATCTTCTAATTACCTTTCATATCAGCTTAAATTAGAAAAATATGAATACATTTCTTCAAAATAGATAAATAAATGTAATTTTGAGTTCCTTTTTCTATTTGAGATTTTGCTAGCAACACATGGAAAAATTGTGGCGGTGTCAAACCCCAAGTATGAGAATGTTTGAATTAATTTTTTTAATTTAATGATTCTCATTCAATGATCTTTAGATAACAACCATCATTTATACCTAACCAGTCGCCAAGTTTGAAACTTACACGTTTCATGATCTTCATTAGTGCACGATGGACATCTGTTTAACGAGGTTCATATCGCAAAGCATATGCGAGGAATAGAAAGTTAAGTATGCCTCTCTTTTTTTTAGTATTCTCGCAAACATTGTACTCAACAGACAACGTCGGCAGCACAATTTTTATGGAACACCAAACATTTACTATTTTCAGCTTTCGCCGTTTGTATATAATTTCTACAATTACACAATAATTAATTGCATGGGAAAGAGGGGAAACATTTCACTAAATCAAGTTTTTTGTGTTGGCTATAAACACCAGTTCTACTGAATCTAACCAGTCGCACAACGTGCTATAACTATCTTCTGCCTCAACAATGGTTAGATACAATATGGAATGGTGCTTATCTCAATATCGCAAAATTGGTTTAAAGAGATTTTAACGGCATTCGCTCAACTAATTCTTGTTTAATGTTCAACTTCTTAAAAAAAATAATTGGCAGATTTTAATAGATTTAAGATCTCTGATTTGTCAAAGCTCTATGATTCCAGCTTCCGTGAAAAATTCTTATGAACATGTTGAATTCACCATTTGAATATGTTAAATCAAAGGTTGTTTAACTAGAGAACAATTGATACAATGTTGCAAAGCTAAATCTGGGACAATTGCTGTCTAATGTGCCAGTTTGAAAGCAAATCCTCAAAAAAATTACGGATAACCCTAATTATCAGCAAAATGCAATTAATTGCCTTGCATTAAATATAGCAATTGAAATGTTCTCAAATTTCTTCATTTGAATAAATATGAAATATCTATGCTCTTCAAGTAGACAGATATTAAATATGAAGGTGTAACTCTCGGTGGTGTTGTAAATGTGATATTTTTGTTCAAGTTGAGCAAAAATCTGTTCATCAATAAAACCAATAAATGTAATTTTTATGTTAATTTTACTTAAACGGATCTGAATTTGAAGAGAATCAATATATCGAATTGAGGTTTCATCATTATTATTGATCAACAAATTAGTGGCAGTTAGACTGTCTCTGTGAGGTAGGAACACGCAACACGCTTTCCAAGAATATGCTACGCCTAGTCCTGTTTGACGCTCCAGAATTTCCCAGAACGGCATAACAAAATCTAATTTTCGAATTGTCGTCGAAGTCACGATTCTTTGTTCACGAAACCCAAGTAAACTGGCTGAATTCATTTGTTTGATTTTTTAGCATGTAGCTTACAAAATAGGCATGTATACAGCCAAATGCATAAATTTTTTTAATCAAATAATTTTTAAATGCAAGTGCTAGCTACAGCCACGAAGTCTACCGATATCATTCAACTGCAAAGTTTTAAAAATTCTACACACGAATGTGTCTGGTTGACATTTTATTGCTTTCACACTAAATTTGTCTGCTTATCACTCTCAATGGGCTGTAGAAATCTTTTAGTTGTCTTTAATGGAAGATTTTGGCAATTAACAATTATTCTTTATTTAAACTTTTAAAGAAAAATGTTTAATGCGTATAGGAAAATGCCAGACTAGACATTTTACTAGGATTGATATCTTCGGTCAAACAAAGGTTTAAACATTTTTTCGAAATATTCAATTAATTATACTTGAAAATAAAACAAAATTCTTAACCTAAATTACTAATATAATTCCAACCTTATAAGAGCATTAATGAGATTGGTGATTCTGAAAAAAAATTATATAAATGATAAAAGTGACACATGTGGAAATGTTTTAATATTTTGAAATGTTACAGAGATGTAAGAAATAATTTTAATCATTTATTAAAAAAATGCAACAAAAATATTTATAACGTATATCAGGATAATTTTTCAGAGGCATATATGTTATAAAAGAAATTTTATATTTGAAAATTACTTTAAAAGACCATGAAAACATGCTAATACTACGCTAACAAAATCAAACTGTCTTTAGTTGAACTTATAAAAAATGAAATGATAAAGAGTCATATAATGCAATTAGTTTTATACCTAATTAAGTACTACGAGATATCATCATTTCATAAATGAGAAAATATTGTATTTTTTATATATTTCTTTTACAATTTTTGCTAAAATAACATTTCAGGTTCCCCCCTTTTCCCCGGTGAAGACGAAGGTGATCAACTAGCTTGTATAATGGAGCTGTTGGGTGTCCCACCACAGCGTCTCCTAAATCAGTGTAAACGAACTCGTCAATTTTTTTCTTCAGTAAACGGTTACCCAAGGTATTGTATTAATACCGATGTGGATGGTAGACCTGTTCTTCGGCCATCAAAAAGTAAACGCGGCAAAACTCGCGGGGTTCCCGGCAATCGAGGTTTCGCTGACGCATTAAATGGTTGTGACGACCCAGCATTTATAGACTTCTTAAAAAGTTGTTTACGATGGATGCCCGAAGAACGAATTTCACCGCGTGACGCGTTTCGACATGAGTGGTTACGCCGAAGACTTCCAAAAGTTCCCAAAGCATCGCAACCGCATTCGTCTAGCAGGGCGGACACCTCTGACGTAGATAACAGCGTTAACAATGCAATGTCAACAACAACTGCACCATGTCGAACAGAGCAAAGCAGTACATATAATAGTTATAGATCGTCGCCAACGAGACATCCCACAGAAACGATTGGCTCTAGTTTATCGAATCGACGTAGTCCAATACCAAGCATGACGAATGACGAAACCAACATTTTGCCCAACACACTAAGCAGAGATCTGACACTGAGTACCCGTCTAACCACATTAAACTCTATTTCTTTTGCTTCTCGTGTTAATGCGCGTGAGTCTGTTTACTTTGATGATATTGCAATGCTTTCGTCTCTGTCTATAGCACCTGACAATGAGAAATCTAAGAAAAATTCTCATCTTGCTAACGAGGAAGATGGTATTTTTCGGGAAAATAGTAATATTGGTGAGTTTTCCACCACAGTTAACAAAAACGTGGCATCATTTTCTGCTAGAACGTCCGTTCGAAACGATCTGAGTGGGATAGTCATAGAACATGGTCCGAAAAGTAAACATTCCCAACGTGGGAATAACTACGACTTAAACAATGTAGTTAAAAACAAAGTTATGAGGAGAAAGTGTGCTTCTTCATCTTCTGTGACCTCATCCGTCGATAGTGTGCACAAAATTGTTGGATCAGTAAAAACACGACCTAACAGAAATACCTCTCAAGGGCAGCAGAACTACAACGATTCTGATTCAGTTAGCTCTTTTAACCAAAAAAGTTCACGTTTTAATGCTGGAGTCTTTACAATTGAGGACAGCGGTAGCAAGAAACAAACTGAAAATACGAACCATCTACTCTAACCGGTAAGCACTTACTCTGTCAGATATTTTTGAATGGTAGCGTAGTGCGCGCGTCACAATGATGATTAAAACGATAGGCGATCATGGACTGTCGCTTGGCGCTCTAAGGTTTGATGCCCGTTTCGAAGTAGGCATCGAGTTAATCTTCGTGGTGGTGATGTGCCGATTCCTACATTTCGTCCGAAGGCTTCATCGTCGTTTAAACTAATCACTGGAAATGAGGTACAAACTAATCTTTGTTGACTAGCAATGCTTTAGAATGTTATTTCCCGTTCCACCGTCAGACCTCTAATCACACACATTAAAACTGCTCATAAAAACAGATTTAAACATTTTGACTGTGTGTGTGTGTGTATGTGCGTGATCAGAGGCATGATGATGGAAGGAAGATCAGATCGTACTTCATCTCGAGTGGTTAGTATGAACGGCGTTGAAGCCTTCGATGCAAAATAGACGATTCAGCAACCAGCCACCTCGAAGATAGACTTGAAGCGTACTTGGAAATGAAGATCAACCGGATCAATGCAAAGTTGATAGGGCAAAGCGACAACCTTCGTTCACCAAGCACTTACTCAATTCTGTAAGGAGTAAAACTATTTCCAAGTAGAAATATAAAAAAAAGATATTTGTGTGTGAAGGATTTAGCATTCAAGTTAACGTGAATAATTTATAATAACACACAATAATCCAGCATATAATCCCGTTGAGGTATTACGTCTAGACAGATCTGAGAGTATGTCTAAATCTGTGTGCATTAGTGCTAATGCACAGCGACATTACTACACGGTGGAGCATTGTATTTACGTGTTTAATTATTTTTTTCTGTTTTGCCATCTAACTATATGCATGTATACTTTTGTTTTTAGATTTATTGATTTATGTTGCTCAGGTGGCTACCAACATTTTGGCATAATTAATTATATTTTAAGCTGAACTAATGAGCTAATTTATATTTGTATATAATTTTATCTCCAGACCACTCCTGCTAAAAGCGTAATCAACTGTATAAATTTATTTTTCTTTATCAACTTTGTACTGTATGTATTTATATGTCTACTTTTATTGTAGTCAATTCAGGAATTATTAGTCATCAAAGTAGCGAGAAATAGGTAAAGTGGTAGTTGCGTAGCAAAATTTTTAATCATTTTTTTATTTACACTATTTGGCTTGCATGCTAAATTATAATGGTGCGTTTCTATATGAACTCACCGCTTACTTATAATTATAGTTGGCAAGAATTATACGATGAGGCTGTACAAATCGTCAACAGTGTGTATTATTATCTCTAAATCTTCTTACCGAATCATTACTTGTGTTTTTTGACTTTTTCATAAGAATTCGGCAGTTTTCTAGTCGGTTTGGATAAATTCGACCAACGGTAGAACTGATTCTGCCTACAGTCAGATTATATCATCATCATCATGTCCAGCCATACAAAAGTCAAAAGTAACTAATGTTTCACTGCCATATAACTATAAGGAGTGAAAAAAAGATATAAATGAAAGTAAAAACAATATTTTAGACAAATTATTAGTGATATTTACGACAGAGCAAGAGGGAGAGGCAGAGAGAAGAAATACCTATCTACTATGAGTAAGTTGATCACGATAACTAACAGAAATGAGGCAAACTTAACCTCGCCACAACGCCATTATGGCCAAGTTAGCATTCGGGCAAGGCAACATCAGCAAAACAATATACAACCATGAAAAAAGTCAGATTATAATTACGAATCAGCTGTAAGAGGATGGAGCTAGTTTCGTTTGCTCACCAGGCGGCAACAATTACACCTATTATTTTTAACTGGATGCAATTAAAATACAATTATGTTTTCTTCTATTATGACAATAAAGCCAGTGATTATTATGTTACTGTTAGTGATAGAATAATATAAATAAACTATTCTGGGCCAATTTATAAAATTTCGCTGACGAAGCTTTTCTGCAAGTTGGGAAATCATAATTTCCACTACAAGGATCATGATTGAAGAAATTATTCGCTTAGGTTAAGTTTTATTAATTTTATAATTTAATTTATCACAATGTTTAATGGTTGAGATCGGTAAGCATAGTTGATTTCGTCGTAACTTTCTAAGAAAGTTTACAGCACAAATGAATACCTGAGTGCACGGAACAAATTTATATGCATATATGCATTAGGCATTATATACCTAGTCGCATGGTTTTCATTACAAAATCTGGAGGACTTCACAGTTTTAATAAACATAATTGGGAACCCCCTTGGCGCATGGTTTCTATTCTTAATGGATGGTTATTCCCGAAAGCTAGCACAGGCTTCAAAGCGCACTGTTTATTTTATCAAATAAATTAAAACAACCCGACGGATCTAAGAATAATATCAACGCCGCCCATGACAATACATACAGATCTGGTTGTTTACTTTGTGAATTGACTGGAGATTGATAGAGCTGTTTTTATACGAAATATAACATTTTTTTGGTATCAGGCACCGACTCAGCATCCATAGTTTTGATACACTTTACAGATTCGGTACATATATTATATATATAGTGAGTTGGTTTTTAAACTGCATTTTGTAAGACTTTATATAAAGTTAGATCCATTACTGCAGGTAAACACATTCGTTTAGGTGATTTTTCCGACCCGTTTTTCCACATTCCTCTCCCCAATGTTTAGTGGATATAGGACGTCATATCGGCTCCTAATGATGCGTCGACAATAAACGCATGAAATTTTAACTTCCGTTCATGCTGACATTCTATTATACTTCTGGTCTTAATTAAACTATTTTTTTACATCTAATGCACAAAATCTGAAAAGATAGTTTTCGTTAACAATTGTTCCGATGGCCTAAGTATTATTGGCCTATTTAACATCTGCATTGCTTTTCATTTTGGGAAACAACAATATCAGACAATTCGGTGGAATTTTGCTCCTTAGAACTGTTGTGTCAGTTGTTGACCAATAATATTTAATAAAAATGAAATTAAAGCAACCAGTTTACCCCTATGATTTTTCATATAAATTTTTCGAGCATGATACAAGAACCAATTCAATTGCTTCCAGAAGTCGAACGGCATTGCAAATTTATCATCAGTCACATTTACTGACATATTTCGACTTTCCATGATCATCGTCAGAACACGAAGGCAATCTGACTAGCGAGACTCGAACTGTAATATATATATAATCCAAATTAAATACGCGTCTCCGACCTCTTGTGGTCTTACATTTAATTTACTTGACTGGAAATATTGGCTGCAAAATGTCTATTTGATCAGGAGCTTTAACGTTTTGCAGATTTAGCCACATGTAAATATGTAATGCGACTAAACAAACATTGATTGCACGAGTGGTGATTACACTTCTTTAAATCACGTTTGCTTGCATGCTGTAAACACCTACAACGTTTTAATTTTCCCTTTGCAGGACCAAAATCATTCATCTCGACATTTTTGCGACAAACGTAAAAAATTAAGCACAAACACGACAGTGAATTGTTCTGCAATTTTTGTGTTCTTTACGCATTCCATAAAAAAACGGTCAGCATTTGGCAGAAAGAAAACATAATGAATGAACAGATGAAAGTAATCATATGCGTACATGTTCTTATTGATTTCATTGAAACAGTTAGATTAAGCTTGTCTAGACAAAAACTCCATTTACACTTTGAGTATACATATTTTGTCTAAATGAGTAAATTGCAAATTGTTGAGATTGCATTATGTATGTCAAATGTGCGTGTTTCTTGGTTTGCACTCACCAAAAATGTAACAAAACGAAACAAATAAGCCAGAATGGAGGCAGCAAGCCGATTTACTGGTTTGTAAGATCCAGAGCGCAGTATTCTTGTCACTAAATACGCACTCCAAGCAATGCAGAACCAAAATAAATAAATGAAAAAAAACATCTGTGTTAGGTATGACATACTTAGCAATATAAACAACTCTGACCAATGATTCACCCTTCTGCTCAGTGGTTAAAGCACCAGATTCCGAAGTAGACGTGCCAGGTTCGAGCCCTGTCCGCGGCAAATTCTGGACAGTACATGATGAGTTCTCAATAATGACGCAACCGGTCTACTGGATGAATTGCTTTTCCAAAATAGTTTATACTGACAAATTTATGTACATAATTGGACAGGTGTTTATATCAAGTTCTCAACCTTGACTAAAGTAAGTGTTATCACCGCCCGCTTAGCCAATGTTCGTTTAATTACCTAGTTATTGGTTGGCTTGATTAGACACATAGGGATAAGCCTATGTGAATATAAACAGATTGCTTAATCTTCTGTACGAATGCGCTGTTCTTAAACTGGAAACTCGTTTTCTGGAGCAGAACTACACCCCAACCCGCTCTATAACTTATCAAATAATTCTTGTGCATATTTAAACAGCAGTAGAGTCAAACTGCGATATTGATTATACGTACATATGATTGTTTATACATGTATTGATTATATGTGCATAAGAAAGACTTAATTTTACTAAAACCGCAAGTTCACAAACATTCCTAGTACTCGCAAAACCAACGCGAGCTTATAGTTGGACATGAAAGGCATGTGTGCAAAATGTTTGTTCCTTTGAATTTGGGCAAGATTCAGCCCATGTATAAAGTAAATTTTATGGTAAAATTTATAGGCTCGTTGAACATAACTCTGCGGCAAGTGGACACCGATAAATAAGAGTACGCATGGAAGATTGCACTGCCTAAACGTCTCTCATTTTTTACCAAAAATGCAAAAGGCTAGAAGAGTTGTGCCAGCGCTTCCAAACGAATCATCATTTAGTTCATTTCTTCATGCCTACTTTGGTCTTATATCCTGGATCAATTTGAGTAAACATACTAAAAGATATGTTATACATAACCCAAAGATTTTTATCTGTACTTGAGAGAAATGTACAAATATTCTTGAATTTTTAATATTATATTGAACATAGATAAGCAACTTGCTCAAAAAATACGAATGGTCAGTTATCGTATAACGAAAAGTCTGATAAAAAAGACGATTGTATTAAATATTTTGTACCTCAGACACAAACCACACGCACATGTTACGTATATAATACCATCCAATAAACTGCTCGTTAGAATGAAAGTGGCATTTAAGTTTTTATGAAGGTAGGCTCAATCGAAATATTCTCTTCTAATCACACAAAAAATATTCACAAACTTGTTTACTGTAACTTATAACTAATTACTGACGGATATTTGCTGATTTCAATAGATATTATTTCAATTATTTTTAAATTTCTGAATTTCAATTTTTCTTGTGCTTTTATGAGTTTATGCGTGTATTCGTGGTTAATATGATCAATTATACTCTAAAGAACTGACCGTCCCTATCTCTGAATAAAGCGTTAATTGTCGGGCAGCAAATAATATTTGTGACATTAATTTCAGTGTGCTAATAGCTAAAATGAGGCGCAAAACAACAACAAAAAAACGGGAAACAAGCGATAAAAGACAAACGGAAATCAGATAAGCCAAATTATTTCACTTAATCACAAGCTCACACGTCAATTCTGCATAGCTAACTCATTCAATTTTATTGTTTTCAGACATGAACACAAAACAGATAGTCAGGTAGACATGAATGCGAACAAAGAGAACGCTCTTTTTATTTGGCCATTAATTTACCCAATAAATGAATAATCTAATGCTGCTATGTAAAACGCAAAAAATAGTTGAACAAACGTTCGTTGTTTTATTTTTATAGGCAATTGGAGGGGAATAATATAAGTTGCGTTGACACTGGCAATTTTTGACACAAAATATGTGGTCTTGGGGAAAAGCTATGTAGGACCTGTGCGCTAAAGTCGATCTTTCATCTCCTGCTATGCCCGTTTAACGTTCTGCCTTTTAATCATCATTTTTTGTCGCTTTTGTTATAAAAAATGTGTGATAAAAAAGCACGTCTACGCGTATAGGTTTGGCTTCACAATTACTTGGTTTTAAGCGCTATTTCCGATTATTCTAGATAATTTTATAGTAATTCTTGTTAAGAATTGCAATGAGATTGTGTCTTTTTTTGTGTTGATCAGAGTTAATGCACGTGCAATTGTGCACAAGGCGTGCGTACATCGTAACAAATTAGTGAAAATAGTAGCAGAACGATGAATAAACATCAGGATGAACGAAAAGCATAATTTTATGTTCACTTGCGTTTTGTACTTACGAGCGATTTATCACCAGGAGCCGGTACTGCGCCCAATACCCATTATATATTTGGTCGAGAAATGTAGAACAAATGGACGGTTGAATCTCCTAATCGAATGTGCAATCAAGCTGGAATGGAGTTAGCTTCAGTTAAAGTCCTCGACAATGCGACTTCAAAGACATCTCACAACATATAATATATAAACCGAGTCTGTAAAGAGTACCGAAACTATGGTTGCCGTATCGGTATCTGGCGCCAACACAATAGGTATTAAGGTTATGCTTTATTTCATCGAAATTGAGATTAACAACTTCTTCTAAACAATCGTAACTCCAGCAATTTCATACACGCTAGCATTTCGTTCATGTTGACTTTGGTTTATCCTTATGGTCCTAATTGCACTTATTAAATACTATGAGCGTAACACTTAATAAACAATAGCTTATATATTAGTTCTCGGCAACGGATAATTCATAGTCATTATACATTTAATTGAATAATGTCATGATTACCGCGGGATGTGATACCTGATATCGATTTGGATCAGCGTGTATTGACTTTCTAGAGTAAAAATTGTTCAGAAGTATTTTTAATATTCAATTTTGTTGTAATTTAGCATATCTTGAAATGCATTGTTTTGGTACCATATATTGACTATCCAATGATGTTGTTGGTACCTTTTATAATCTATTGGGAATTAGTTTTAACGTCGCATTGTCGAAGACTTCATAAGAAATTAACTGCATCACTACTTGAATATTTCTTCGTTTAGGTGATTGCAGCATTAAATTTTCGCAAATTAATTGACCAAATATATAGTGGTTATAAGGCGTAATACCGGAACGTATTGATGAATCGCTCGTAAATACAATACGCTAGTGTACATGAGATTATAACTTTCGTTTACACTGACTTTGTCTCATTTTTCTGGTTCTAATTGAATCAATTTGATACCGGGTAGGTAACGCGTAAATATAGTTGTCATCAGATTGTTGTTGTTGAAGTTTTTCTACACATATTAATAGCATAAAATAATTGCAGGTATGAAGACTGGATTGCGTAGTAGAGCCGTAATTATTCACAAAATTGGTGTATAGAGGGTCGATATATTCACAGTAAATGTAAACGCGTTTATGTTTCAATTGGACGGGATACTTGATTTCATACTATTTAATTCTTTTAAAAAATGCATTTACTTATCATTACATTTCTCTTAAGTAATTTAATAAACCACTATTGATTGATCGATCAAACTTTAGTGATACCGCGGCTGAATGGTTACATTTTTTGATAATCTCGATTATATATATATATATATATATATATATATATAAAACAACAAGCACCTGACCTTAATATTCAAACGTTTCATCAACATGATATTCTAAACGACTGGCCAAGAATAACAAAATTCA
>JAQBSW010006718.1:0-46342 GCA_029291075.1 Eudiplozoon nipponicum | reverse complement strand
TAATACTTTCTGAATGCAAGCAATAATAAAATTCATAGCATCCTTTCCGAGTGTGAAATAAGAAGAAGTTTTTTCAGATACAAGTACCGCTTCTTTCTCATGTTTTTCTCAAATTAACATAGATATTTATTTATATTGAAAGGTAAAAAAATAGAAAATTTTCTACCTGGAGGAAGTGTGAATTAAAGGGACAACCAATCAATTTTTTACATCACCTCCAGTTCAAGCTCTTGTCTGAACATGCTTCATTTGTTGGTTTACATCCAGCTGCAATTTGTTTACCGATAAAGCTTCGTATGTGGGTAAATCCCTTCTTTTATTGCATTTAATAATTGTCACAAGTGCCACGTCTGGAGAACATACGTATGAGATTTTAACGATGTGTTGCGCAATTGAAGACATGTATTCACCATTTGACTCACAAAAAAGACTAAAAACTATTTATTCATGCAAGCGAACTCTGAATTTCTCTAACACTCACCGAACAGTTGTTTGAAATACCAATCAATTGATAAAACCAGACTCTCTTACTAATCTGAGTGTTCTTATATTGCCGCAGCTTTACATTTGGATCCAATGAATTGTAGACACTTTAGGAAATAACATTAGAGAAATTGCATTTTTATGAAGGGTTTTTTTAAATAAAACTCAATGTTCTACTTATAAGTTTGATAGATAATTAGCAAGAAGTAAATTCATTTGCAATTTTCTAGAGTAGCGGGACTATATCATAATTTCTACCGTCGTATATACTAAGTTCGGCACGCAACAGCACGTTTCCCAAGTACAGTTTGTAAATGTAAATTAATAGTTGACTTGGATATTCTAACGCGTCTATTAAAATGAATATGTTTCTTTAGGTGCGATTCTATCGATATATGCTGTTACTTGTTGGCGCGGCAGAAAGCGTTGCCGCATATATTTAGCCAAATTAGTTCAGTGCAATCTTCTGGAGTACAGATTGTCAGTGTGCGATCAATGATATTATTTACATCGCCAGAATTATTTGCGTGTGCATTTTATCTTCTATAAAATTTTAAATATATTCTCAACAGTTAAGAAATTGCGGAATAAGATGTGAGTTGAAATTTAAAAAAAAAATTATTCTATAAAAATGTTCATGTTTCGAACGATGTATTTAAAAATGAAATATTTAGCATTTTTCTTTCATATATTTACCAAGCATGGCTCAAAAAATATGTTACAACAGTACAAATTGAAAATGTTAATCAATAATTGTGTCGGTATGGAAGTATGCATTAATAGGTCGAATCAATGAATTGGATGTAACCGTCAGGAAATTAACATATTTGGAGCTGCGGCAGAATACAATGCCGTGCAGAGTTAGGATTGAAAAGATGTTCCCAGCTGTCCTGATCCAGGGTCTTTGGAAAACATGAGAGAAGAATTATTCGATAGGACAAATGGTGTATGCTTTTTGTTGTGTGGAGGTTTCAAATAGCCAAGAAGTGCCTTTCTATTGGGCTTGAAGTGTGGTGTGTGAACAAACTTGACAGAGCTATTTTGAGAAATTTGATTGCATAGTGCCAGCTTCATATTTTCCAATGCCGCGTTTTGCGTACGCGGGTTGTAGTGTACCTTAAAATCTGATAAATAACGTTATATTTTTATAAATACGTAGAGTTTAGCTTGACGTGATAACTCTCGCGAAAATGCCGGGAATCGATCTGTCCATGAAGGTCTCTATTTCTCATTAGACTGCGCTCCTCGTGTTTTGCAAAAAAGGAAATTTTGTTGATCGTATTGTTGTCGACGCACCGGTTTATTTGACTGTAGACGTCAGGGCATCGACTGCCAAAAATTGTAACCAACATCCACCACGGCATCCAAAGTTTAAACCCGATATACTCTGACCAGCGTGCATAATTAATCTGCAATAATAGAAGTTTGGAATAATTTCGTGATAATTACAAAGGTAGGTCAGACTAGAATTTTTACTACGAGAGATTTTTGAAGGTGTGGGCTTAATTGAATTGACTGAATTTGTGCGATCAATGATATTATTTACATCGCCAGAATTATTTGCGTGTGCATTTATCTTGTATAAAATTTCGCTTTTTTATTTTTTTGCTGAAATATCAGGGATTATGAATTCTGTCTAATAAGAATCCATAAAAATTTGATAGAAAATGGTGTTTTAAAACTGTAAAAAATTCTTTTTATCGTGATCTGTAAATCTGGCAATATTTTACAACAAAATATAATTATATGACACGAAATGAGCTGCACATAAACGAAAGGCTAACCGTGAAACATGACTCAGTTTATGACTAAAAATTGCGTGTGGTGTGGGGCCGGCTGACTCAGCGGTTGTAGCAACACATTCCGATGCAGACACGAACAGATTCGTACTCTGTCCGCGGCAATAAGGACATAGCCGGGGTTCCTGTTGAATTCTCTTTTGCACATAATACAATGCTTATTAAATACTGAAAATGTAGCGAGACTGTTGTTTACATCAAGATCGATATCTTGATTTAAAAAATGTCTTGTACAATTAAACGAACATTTGTTGCCTGAGCGGTGATAACAATTACTTGAATCAAGGTTGCTGTCTTGTTATATACACCTGTCGCATTGTGTACCTACATTTGTCAGTAAAAACTAAACATCGTAAAATGTAGAAAAATCAATAAATATACTTTTTCAAACTAAACAACTTTTAGTTTATGCTGAAAAATGTTTGTGCATAACGGGTTAGATGTTTATAGCAAGATGGAAAGTTTGATTAAACGTAAAAAGTGTATAAACAAATTACAAGCGCTCCAATGAGACAGCCAATTACGGTTCCAATAACAAATATCTTTATGCACTATTTGGTTGTTTTCATAATTTAAAGAATGGTGGAACGGGTAACGATATATATATATATATATATATATTTATTTATTTATTTATAATAAGAAATACAGAACACATTAATTCCTAATTATAAATATACTGTGTTAAATTAAAAAGGCATGGACATTATATATATATATATATATATATATATATATATATATATATATATATATATATATATATATATATATTCATTGTACCCTTCCAGTTTGCAAAAACTAAAAGAAATTTTATCAGATATAAGAAAGCTTTCTTTCGCATTGTCTTCTTAAATATCTACTAATGAACATATCTTTATATACAAATTGGAAAGCAAAACAAGATAGAAATATGTGAACATAGAGAGAGAGTGTGTGAAAAACGGAAACCAATCAAATTGCGTGCGTCATATCCAGTTCAAGCTCAATGCTTGCACGTGCTTCTTCTGATTACATAAATCCGCCTGCAAATTGTTTATCCATAAGACTTCGTATGTGGCTAGCTCCCTTTTTTTCCATTTAGTAATTACATTGAATGCTACGTATGGAGAACATACGGGCAATGTTTCGATGATATGTTGCGCAATAGCAGACGTGTATTCACCATTTGATTTAAAACAGGCGTTTAAGTTGCAATGTTCTCTCATTTGAGTAATTAATCGTCTGGTCGATCGGCCTACGTAAGTTGATCGACAACTTGCGCATGTATATTGGTAAATAATATTTGATATCGACATTAACGGCTGTTTCTCTTTGATTGCTGGTAAAGGCAAGTGTGTTACCCTAAATAACACTCGTAGTTTGGCTGCATTAAATGTGCGTGTTAGTGCAGCTTCAACTTTCTTTTTTGCCATTCGGGAAACTGCATCCCCCTTAAATGAGATGTTTAGGTAGACTGTTTTCTTTTCTGACCCATAATACGTCTGTTTCTGTTTATTTCCCCTTTTAGTAATTGATCAAATTAATTGTCTGCGATAGCCATTAGACATTAAATCGTTAATTGCTTTATTATATTCATTTTCTTTAGAATCTTGACTAACTAACCTGTCAATTCTTGTAAAGCAACCGCGAACTGTTAATAATTTATATTGAAAAGGCACAAAACTGCTGTAATGCAAATACTGTGCAGACCATGTTGGTTTATGGTAAATTGTTCTGTTTAATTTACCATTAGTTTCTTTCTTTAATAGTACATCTAGGAAAGGCAGACAGTCATCTTTCTCGTGCTCTGACGTGAAACCGATATTCTTATGTGCTTTGTTGAAACTTTGAAGCAATGTTCGTGATTGCGACCTGTTCTTAAGTACAAGAAATATATCATCCACATACCGTATATATATTCGTTCATATATATACTGGCATATGTAAGTAATTAATGGGTCAGGTGTTTATATCAAGACCGCAACTACCCGCGCAACCAATGTTCGTTTAATTATATAAATGTTCATTTCAATACCACTTGCCCATGTAGTGTGGTGTCTGTTCAGTAATGACAGATTGGGGATGGTTAGTTGAAACTTTAGGTCTAAATGGATGCCATATGAAAAATAGACTAACCAAGTTACATTAGTTAGTATATAACTGAAAATTGTGTGCAGTGTAGTGTGCGCAGGATGGCTCAGTGGTTAGAGCACCAGATTCTGAAGCAGACGTGCCCAGGTTCGAGTCCTGTCCGCGCAAAATTCTGGCCAGTACATGATGAGTTCCCAATAAGGACGAAACCGGTCTACTGGATGAATTGCCTTTTCTACACTATACAATTCTTAGTTTATACTGGCATATGAAAGTAATTAATGAGTAGGTGTTTATATCAAGACCGCAACCTTGATTATAATAATGGGGCTGGCTTGTTTTATAAAATATATTACCAATTCAAGTAACTTATGAAAATGTGTAAGTGTAAATATTGCCCATAGGTATTCAGTAAAATATATTTTAGAGACATGTGCCTCTATCCCAATGAAAGTGCATTCAGTAGATGTAAACGTCCAATTTAAACGCGTTAAAGATAATGTATTTTTATTAACATTTAAAATAGTTTAAAACAAGGGTAATCTCAAAAGATAATGAGAGGCGGGGGCCAATAAGACGAGTCATGACCAGGTAATTGATCAATAATTAGTAATAAAAGAAGCTTAATTACGTTACGAAATAAAACTAGTGATGGACAGACCAGGACGTTAGGTCAATTAAATGAAGAAAGAATAATCAATAAAAGAAAAAAGTGTCATAAATAAAAAAATTACATGAAAGAAACCTTAACTGATTAAAATTGGAAGGTGTCTCTTATCTGATTAATCATTAATCAGATGACAAGCCCATTGGTAAGTCAATCATAAATCAACATTCCTAACATTTTACTGGAGCTAGTTTTCGAATGTGATTTCTGCAATCGTCTCTTCGTATCTTTAAGAAAATAATGTTTCAAAACGAAACGACCGACTTTTCCAATGATGTTTCAATCAAAATATCATTTATTCATTTAATGTAGATACATTAAATAATCAATCAAGTCATTGTATTACGAATGCATAATGCTATGCTTCTATAGTCATTCCAGTAACCTGTGTGTCCAGACTCCGCCAAATGAAGGGAAAGATCAGATTTACAAAATTTCCCTACTCACTTCGAATTTTACGTCCTCCCCTTTTTGCCTCCAATTTGCGTACGGTTTCACTAACATACAAGATATTACAGCCTTCGCATAGGGCTTCAAATGCCACTGATTTCTCTCAGGGTTCAATTTTTTATGGAGTCTAGTGGATTTAGTTAGGTGTTGACATAAAACCTTTCTTATATTGAATAAAAATGATTTTGATTATACTTGTATGCTAAATTTAGAGTTCGGTCGTATCATGATTCTACGATCATCCATCATTCAATCAAATTTTGCTTACCTCTATTTGGGAATAAATTGACTTGCGACATCCGTCATTGTTGATTCAATTAATCTAGGAGTTTAAACACTTGCTCTTAAACATTCGCAGTGTCTGTCTGATTGCATAACCTAGGTTTTATGTCTGTTAATGTGGGGTATCTCATTGTTAATGATTATAAAATACAAATTTCATCAGTTAAAGATGGTTTGATTTGAAATTAAGAAAGATCACGGAGTGTGTATCTTTTCTAATAATATCTCTTTCTAATTTCGGACAATTTTTAACTAACAAGAAATTGTAATATTTATTTATAATGTTATTGCTAATATTTACATTAATATTATTATTCATTTTATTATTATTATTATTATTATTATTATTATTAATATTATTATTAGTTTTTTTAAGTAGACTACAGCTTCAAATGCAATTGATATCAGAACCAATCTCATTTTATGAAAATGCCGTGTAATTGGACCAGATGAAATGATATGATAGAATTTGAAAAGGAAGATATCAGAACCGTGGAAATAATCTAACTTTAAATACGATCCACTTAACCGAAAAATCAAGTGTAGACTTGAAAACATTTCTTCCGATTGTTAATGTCCGTTCGTGTGGAATATGATTTAAATGAGATGTTTGATGAATCGTGCCAACAAAATAAATAATTGGTCACCTGACATGAGCATAAGCAATATATTACATGATCTACGGCAGCGCCAATTGCCTCGTTTTTATCGTATTTACTTGAAATGGTCTTCATATATTATAACATTGTCAAAACATTAAGAAATTCTGCAAAGTTCTTGTAGTTAGTTATGCTAAGTTAGATAATTATAATGTTTCATTAGGACCTGTCGGTGAATGCATGGCCAAGATCGCAAACTTGATTTAAATAATTGTTGACGTAAACAAGTTGGACCCCGTCTTGACGAGCAAATTTCAGCCACGAAATGGCGTTTCGACAGATGCGAATTCCCTCGATATGAAAAATAGGGTTTAATATTAATGTATTGTTTTAGCTGTTCATGTCATATAATGTTGTGCATTTAAATTTTCTAGCAATGTGACAAAAAGTTTTTAATTGCGGCCTCAAATGTAAACAATTTCTAGACATGCGTAATTTTTTTATCAATTTCTGTAGGCCAATTGACCGAATGGTGAACAATACCAGTGAAAGAAAATTGCAAATCAAATTCTATTGTTGCAAATTCACATACGATTGCGCTTACCTCAATCAAGGGAACACTTGACTATTAATACTTTGATTTTGGAACCTCGCCTGTGCGTTACCGTAGTTAATGCAATCGAGAATTTAATTAAATTGCATAACAGAACCGAGTTTACCATTTACAAAGCGCTGGTCACTGGCAAATTCCAACACGGTTTGTAGAATGTAGAAAAAGCATGTACGGGCATTGACTCGGAACTTGAGGTGATTCACGAAACTGATTCGATGTTCCCATATTTCACATATTCATTAAGATCAGTGGTTTTTCGTTTTGGCTTTCATTCATTATTAGCTGATTGAGGAAATATTGAAAAGCACAGATGTTTTCACTTAAACAATATCGTATTTTGCATTTTCCCTTAGAAAGGTGGTTTTATATTTTTTATATTTCTATCTACGAATACTATTGAATAGGCAAAGAAGGCATTAAATGTGTGTGTGTTTGTTAACGCCGCTTCAACTTTCATTTGTGCTGTTGGGGAAACTGTATTCCACTGAAATGGAATGATCAGGTGGACAGATCTGAAATATGTATGTTTCTGTCGACATCCTCTTATAATAATTGATTCAATTAATTAACTAGGGTAGCATATGAAATGACATGCAAAGGCTGTATTTACTTGTACGCTGGTGAAAACCTGCATTCAATATATAAACGTGTACAATCACCTACGTTAAATACAATGGGATTGGTGTTTACTTCAAGCTCGAGCCCGAGCAATCAGTTATTGCTTAATTTTATTCCTGTTGCTAAACACACGCTGAGATTTAATCCATGAGATAGTTCACACCTTATGACAGCAGTGTAATGAATTACTGTACTACGAAGCAGCTAATCAATCGAACCCGTCTATTCCTGCCTCAAACTTTAATCCTGACAAGAATAGCACTATACGCCAAGTAAACAAGCATAGAAACCAAACGGGGCACCAAGTGAACAAAACTTATCCAAACACGGAAAACTTCACAATTCTCAGCAAAACGTGGTCGAAATAATTCTTAAAGTTGCAATCCAAACATTCTGATCTACAGCAGCAAATGGCTGATGCCACGGCTTTGCTTATGGCCTTACCTGGAATCATTCCTCTTTCCACATTGCCACCATGTCAGTTGCACCAGTCAGATAAATAACTCAATGGAGTCGGGAGACATTCTGCTTTGCGCAATCACAGCAAACGCCAACTGTTTATTTGGTCGCCCCTCTCTCGACTCTCGAAAGATGAACTGGCCTCTGATACAATCGATTAATTGGAAAAGGGCTTCCATTATATGGAAGATTTCTCTGTTGGCAAGTGTCGTTCTTTAGTGCTTTACCATCACAAATGACACTCTAACAATGAGCTTGAATCACTTAAATCTAAATCACTTTTGAAATCGTCAGGAAAAAGTTAAATAAAAGCGTGATTGCACATTACCACAGCGAGAGCTGAGCAATCACGACGCTCTCAGCAAATGACCTCGACCTGAATAGCTTAACCTGAATAGAGTAACACTGTGAAACGCCCATTTTTAATTCGAGGCATCCTCGGTTACCAGCAATCAACTGGAAACAGCCGTTAATGTCGACATCGAATATTATTTACCGATATACATGCGCAAGTTGTCGATCAAATTACGTAGACCGATCGACGATAATTTTATTTATTCAAATTAGGGTGTAATGCAACTTAAACGCCTGTTTTAAATCAATTGGTGAATACACGTCTGCAACTTCGCAACTCACCATTGAAACCACACACGTATGTTCTCCAGACGTAGCACAATAACAGAAGGAAGTTAGCCACATACGAAGCTTTATCGATAAACAAATTGCAGCCGGATGTATGCCAGCAGAAGAAGCATGTTCAGGCGAGAGCTTGAACTGAAGGCGATGCACAAAACTGATTGGCTGGTCCTTTATTTCACACTCTCTCCATGTTTACATTTTTCTACTTTGTTTTTCCTTCCAATTTATACATAAAGAAAAGTTCATTTCTTTAAATCAAGTTTGCGAGCTTGAAGAAACTCCAATCCCATTTTATTTATTCATTTGTAGATTCTTGAGAAAGACGCGGTAATTGTGTCTGATAAAACTTCATTTTATTTTACACTTGCACAAGATACTATGAATTTTCTTCACGCTTGCATTTAAAAAGGAATGTTTAAAGATTTTAAATATTGTGCAATGATAACACACTTAAGCAGATAGGGGCTAAGAGAATTTTCAAAACCGGTAAGTAGGAAATGCATGTTTTCATATTTGTAAAATAATTTATGTACACATCTTATATCTGACGAGGAATTTCTCGGTTTGCCAATGCTTGAAACACACATAAGTAGATTTAGTGCAAGAAAAACAAATTGAATTTAAATTATTCACTGGAGCACTTCGATACGGTAGTAGTTAAGATATTCAAGAAAAAATAAATCTAGGATTATAAATAATTGCTTAAATTTTGAAAATTTTGGGAAAATATAACACACATAAACGGATAGAAGTTTAAGAGAATTATCTAACTCGATATCTCAGAAAAAAATTACTGCTATCTGTAGCAAAGGGAAGTTGCTTTCGTATCTCAATATTAAACAAAATAACCCAGGTGAGGTAGAATTAATTGCGCAATCAAAATGTTAAATTAAACAAATATTTTTGCTTTTTTTACCTATTCAATAGTAAATTGTAGATAGAAATATGGCAAAAATAAAATACCACCTATCCAATGGAAAATGCAAAATAAGATTTTGTTTAAGTGAAAGAATCTTTACTTTTCAACATTTCCTTCATCAACTAATAAAACATTCTTATAGTTCTCAGCGATTTGTCTAATCTTCCAGGTAGCTTTTGTTTTAGAAATTGATGTTTTCATACACCAACCTCCTTCGAAGAATTCAATAACTTTGCTCAGACCTATTATACTCAATTATATTATTTGTTGGCAAGGAATATCTGAACTTCCCGAGATTTTTTCTATTTCCTAATCCTTTTTAAAACCAAGAAGTTGGCAAGTACCTTTATGTATATGTGCTTAAACTCTGAATGCTGATGTCCAAAATGCATAACTAACTAATGCAGATAGAGATGCATTTTACTGACCAATTTCGATCCGAAGTTAGAATCTTTTGTTTCGTCATAATTTACGAAGGTGAGAAACTGTTGTACTAGTGTTTGCGATTATCATATATGCTGCGTTTGCCATATCGCCTGAGTTATCCAGATTTCACCTAGACAGGTTAACCTACCGAATGGAACCCGATCTTCAAGATGGAGCTACAGGAATTACGCAAGTGATTGGTGACAGTTTAGCAGTACCATTCGTTTCGTGATTACAACGTTGATAACGAAAATTATTCTGACAGACACACATCGATGTAATTTGGCATTTTAAAGGTCTTAAATTTTTTTCAAGTCGCTACATTTCTATAAACCGAAGTTTATGATCTGCAAGTAATTGACATACAACTAAGCATAAGCTGTTTTTGCAACTTGCAACTGCATTGCAAGGTTACGATTGTTTTATTTGTTTCAGATATGAAATTTCAGTTTACTTGATTGCCTAATAATAACAGTTTCACGTTGCTAGGTTGTTTTAATTTTCGATTGCTAGAGACATTATCTGGACCGAAAGAAATAGTCTAACCAAACGAATAATACTTCGAAGCAAGTTTGGCCTGTCTTCAAACATAAATTGGGCGAAATTATATTTCGTGGGATTTATTTACTCGGCAATTCTGCCAAACAAGTTAGGCGTCTTTCCTTTCGCCTAATATTGCACATTCTTCGTTTATAAAAGAAGATTTAGGTAAATCTAGTGTAAATGTTTAAAGAGCAGGATATAACGAATAGTTACATATCTTCGTAATGTTTTGTTGTTCTTTTGCGATACTACAAGGAAATAAATTTTTTTGGAAGTAGCTATATTTATTTGTCAGGTGACATATCTGTGGCAATGGCCACCTTTAAGACAAATGATGAACAAAGGGTCTTATCTAGGGCAGACAGTATTTCAACAGAAATTTCTCGCAGAAGCGTCCGTATAAGAATGAAGCAGTCAGCCCAATGAGAAAAGCAGACTTAGAGCTGAAGTGAACATAAATTAATTAATGTGTAAATTTGTTTTATTAAATCGATGCTCGTTGTGCGAGCAAAATTCTATGTATAATTGAGTAAAAATAAAGCATTTGTTGTACATTTAAAATGGCTTCTGATGGGTTGGAAACGTTGATTTAGGCATTAACTTCTCAAATGAATAATTTAACTGCAGAATTAGGCATAATTAAGGCTCGTCTAGACGATACGCTAATAATAAATACGGAAGACATCCAAGTACGTGGACCATCCAACATAGGTGGACAAAACAATGGCGACCGCGCCGAATAGGAATCAAGAGGAAATATGCCGGCGTTTTCAGCCGAATCGACGAGTTATTTCAGACCGTCATCAGAGTTTAAGCCGATGTTGGCACCACTAGATGTGGAAAGGCCACAGTTGTGGTTCGAAAAATTTGAAGCATCAGTTGGAGCCCAAGAATTTACATTGGAAGCACCTATTGTGCGTGTAGCTGTCCAGGAATTAGTGGACCGGACAGTAGCAGTCCAATTGGAATTGCCGGTTGACCTCACGTATGAAGAATACAAAAGACGCGTGTTGGATCATTTCCGGGCCAGGCCTCAGGAAGTGTTCTTAGAATTATACAGCCAGAAACCATTAATGGGTGAGATGCCCATGGATACCATGGCACGTATCAAGCGGTGGTTCTCGAAGCTTACCGAGTCTTTACCCGGCTTGCAACCACATGAGGCCATCATGTTCATGCTGCTGGATCCAGTCGTCGAACAACATAACAAGTGCGTTGCGACTAGCAGCAATTTTGTTATGTTCTTCGACGACTGGTTCAATACAATGGGATCGGTGTTTATTTGAAGCTCGCAAACGAAGATGCGTAACTTGATTTAAAGTATTTGGGTATTTGCATTTTATGAAGCATGCATGTTAAAGAATTTTTACATAAAGCTCAATATGCTACTTAAAAATTAAATAAATTATTTGCAATAAATTTATTCGTTTGCAAGTTATTTAAAAAAAGAAATTCTTTTAACGTTATTTTTCATATATTTACTAAGCGCGGCTCATAAAAATATGTTACAACAGTACAAATTGAAAATATAAATCAATATATGTGTGGGTATGGAATTATGCATTAATAGGCCGAATCAATGATTCAAATCTAACCGTCAGGAAAATTAGCTTATTTGGAGCCGCGGCAGAATTCAGTGCCGCGCAATGTTAAGATTGAAAAGATTTTCCGTTGCTGCCCCAGATACAGGGTTTTTGGCAAACAATCGGAGAAGATTTATGCATATGGTTGTAGGGAGGTTTCAAATAGTCAAGAAGTGCCTTTCTATTAGGTTAGCAGTTTGGTGTGTTTACAAACTTGACAGACGATCTGTCATTGAATGATGGACTAAAATGACGGTGGCGGAAACTTTCGCAAAATCCATTGATGAACATGTTATGATGCAAACTTTCAAATTGATACTTAAATCAATAATTAATTTATAACGAATGCGTATATATTGACCATCTCATTTCGTTCTTTTCTATTCACTTGCACGTGCAGTTATTCAGCACACTGCTGTCATAAGGTGTGTATGTCAACAGAAACATGCGTGTTTCAGATCTTTCCATCTGATCATTCCATTTAGGTGGAATACAGTTTCCCGAATAGCCAAAATGAAAGTTGAAGCAGCGTTAACAAGCACACACGTTTAATGCCTTCTTTACCTATTCAATAGTATGCGTAGATAGAAATATAAAAAATATAAAACCAATTTTTCCCATGGATGATGCAAAATAAGATTTTGTTTAAGTGAAAACATCTTTACTTTTCAATATTTCCATAATCAAATAATAATGAACGAATAAAACAATAATTGATTGCGCGGGTGGTGGTAACAATTCTTTAAATCAAGTTTGCGAGCTTGAATTAAACACCAATCCCATTGTTTTTAACCAGTCGTCGAACAACATAACAAAACTACCGCCAGCCGCAACGCACTGACGCGTTTCGACCTTCCATGATTTAAAGAATTGTTACCACCACCCGCGCAATCAATTAATGTTTTATTGTATTGCTTATATGTGTATATGTGGCGAAAGCTGCAAACAGTTAATGTTCGTGACAGCATAGAAATTGTGCAGCCGACATTTCCAGTCAAGTTCAATGTATGCGAGACTGCTAGAGGTGAGAGCCGCCTAACTAAATTTTATTGCCATATATATTCAATGCGGTTTGATCCTCGCTAGTCAGTTTGCCGTCCTACTCTGATGATGATCATGGAAGGTCGAAACGCGTCAGTGCGTTGCGGCTGGCGGTAGTTTTGTTATGTTGTTCGACAACTACTTCTACAAACCGTGCTGGAATTTGCCAGCAACCTGCGTTTCATAAATAGCTAACTCAGTGTTGTTATGAAATTTAATGAATAACTTGATTGGATTAAATGGCTAACGTACCTGCAAAGTTCCAAAATCAAGGTATTATTAGTCAAATCTTCCTTTGATTGAGATAAGCGCAATGGTATGTGAATTCGCAAAAATAGAATCTGAATTGCATATTATTTCACTTGTATTGTTCACCATTCGGTCAATTAGCTGACAGAAATTGATCAAAAATTTACGCATGTCTAATGATCGTTTACATTTGAGGCTGCAATTAACAATATTTTGTCACATTGCTAGTAAATGTAAATACGCATCCTTATATAAGATGAACAACTAAACCAATATATCAATATTAAAACCTAATTCGGATTTGAAGGAAATTCACATCCGTCGAAACGCCATTTCCTGGCTGAAATTCGCTCGTCAAAAAGAGGTTCAACTTGTTTAAGTCGGCAATTATTTTAATCAAGTTTGCGATCTTGCCAATCTATTCACCGACAGGTTCTAATGCAACTTTATATTTATGTTTGAAGTAAGGCCAAACTTGCTTCGAAGTATTATTTGTTTGGTTAGACTATTTCTTTCGGTCCAGATAACGTCTCTAGCAATTGAAAATTGAAGCAACATAGCAACGTGAAACTGTTATTTTTAAGCAATCAAGTAAACTGCAATTCCATATCTGAAAGAAATAAAACAATCAAAACTTCACCGGATGACTGGGTTTTAATAAGCAATTGAAATTCGCACATTTGAATAGTTAAACAGAAAATATTACCAAGAATCCAAATCGCCAATTTGTAATCCAAGAACCGTGGATAAAATATAAGCTTCAAAGGTGTCTAATTCGAAAGATAATTTATCAAATAGTGCATAAAGATTAGTTCAGTTGTGACCAGAAGGATAAATCAAAGACAGTATGAATGGAAAGTATAATCTCATGCACATTCGTTTCGTGCTTACTGGCGGCTCTTCAGTAGGAGCCGGTATTACTCTCTTTAACCACTATGTATTTGGGTGAGGAATGTGGGACAATAGGACGGTACAATCTCCTAGACGAATGTGTAAACCTGCAGTAGAGTAACTAACATCGTATAGTCTCGACAATGCGACTTCAATACTAACTCACTCTATGTAATATATATACCGAATCTGTAACGGATACTAACACTATGGCTATTGTGTTAGTAACTGATACCAAAATTATAAGTTCTCAAATCGGACGAAACCTGTCTACTGGATGAATTGCCTTTTCTACACTATACAATTCTTAGTTTATACTGATTTAACGAAAGTACTTATTGGTTCAGGTGTTTATATCAGAGGTTAGCGCACCAGATTCTGAAGCAGACGTGCCCAGGTTCGAGCCCTGTCTACGGCAAATTCTGGCAATTACATGATGAGTTCCTAATGAAGGCGAATCCGGTCTACCGGATGAATTGCCTTTTCTACACTATACAATTATTAGTTTATACTTATATAATTTAAGTATTTAATGTGTCAGGTGCTAATATCAAGGACGCAAACTTGATTATAGCAAATGCTATCACCGACCGCATAATCAATGTTGATTTAAATATTTAAATTTACATTTCGATACCACTTTCCCATCTAGTGTGGCATCTATTTAGAAACGACAGATTGGGAACGGTTAGTTCGAAATTTGGGTCTAACTGGATACTATATGAACTCCACGTAAAAGAGAGAAAAACTAACCGAGGTACATTGGTTAGTGTGCGGTAGAGTGGCTCAGTGGTTAGAGCACCAGTCTCCGAATCAGTCGTGCCCAGGTGCGAGCTATGTCTGCGCAAATTCTGGCCAGTGCGTGATGAGTTCGCAATAAGGACGAAATCGTTCAACTGGATGAATGGCCTTTTTCCACTATACAATTCTTATACCTGACCCTAAGTACTTAATGGGTCAGGTGTTTATATTTATACGCAACCTCGATTACAATAATTTTTATCCACGCCCGCGCAAAAAATGTTCGTTTAATTATATAAATGTTTATTTCAATACCTCTTCCTCACGTAGTGTGGTGTCTCTTCAGTAATGACTGATTGGAATGGTTATTTGGAAATTTGTGTCTAAATGAATGCCATATGAACTCCATTTAAAAGAGAAAAAACTAAACGAGCTTCATTAGTTAGTGTATGACTGAAAGTTATTCGTTTAAATGCTTCGAGACTGCCCGGTAGATGTGTTGAAGTTAGATCGTTTGACGTCAGTGTAATCAGAAAAATTGATTTAATTAGAATTATACGCAATTGAAATTGGATTGTTTACGATAAAGTTGTGCTTCCCATATGAGCTGCGTGGATTGCTCTACAACACAATCAATTTTTCATATGTTGCGATTAATCTCAATAAATATACTGATGACATAATCATTAACGTAGCTTTTTACTCATGTATTTGTAGAAACTAAATTATGCGCATCGGAATCTGATCTGTTGCTGACAATGTAGTGTTTTCTATTATAAGATAATACACAGATATTTCTCAAGTTCATTCATTTAGTTGCTGCCTTTCTTCCCATTAAACATGCTGAAGCAGAAATGGTAATTCCATCCAAATTTCGTATTTAGAATGCAATCCTGTCAAATGGATATATGCACGAATTAAATTGGAAATTACCTTTATGTTTATGACCTTAAACTCTGAATGCTGATGTCTAAATTGCGTAAACAAATAATGCAGTTATAGATGCATTATACTCACCTATTTGGATCCGAAGTTAGAATCTTTTGTTTCGTCATAATTGGCGAAGGTGAGATGTTTGCGATTATCTTATATGCTGCGTTTGCCATATCGCCTGTGTTACCCAAATTTCTGCAAGACAGGTTAACCTGCCAAATGAACTCCGATCTTCAAGTTGGAGCTACAGGAATTATGCAAGTGATTGGTGACAGTGTAGCAGTACTGTTCGTTTCGAGATCACAACTTTGGTAATGAAATTGACTCTGGACACACACATCGATTTAATTTGGCATTTGCAGGATTTAATTTTTTAACAAATCACCACATATCTATAAACCGAAATTTAGAATCTGAAGGTAATTGACGTACAAAGAAGCATAAACAGTTTTTGAAACTTGAAAATGCATTGCGATGCTTTGATTTTTTTATTTGTTCGACTAATAGCAAAACAATGTGTGTAAATTGTCGCATTGTCGTAGACTATATGATGTTAGCTTCACTATTGCAGGTTTACACATTCGTCTAGGAGATTGTACCATCCTATTATCCCACATTCTTCTACCGAATATATAGTGGTTAAAGGGCGTAATACCGGCTCCTACTGATGAGTCACCAGTAAGCACGAAACGAATATGCATGAGATTATACTTTCCGTTCATGCTGTCTTTGGTTTATCCTTCTGGTTACAACTGAACTAATTTTTTATTAGGTTTGCAACACCTATTGCATAATTGCTTATATATATTATATATATATATATATATATATATATATATATATATATATATATATATATACAATGTTATGATAAATAAAGTCTATTTCAAGTGAATCTTTTAAAAAAGAGGCAATTGGAGTTGCCGTAGGTCATGTAATATATTGCTTATGCTCATGTCAATTATTCATTTTGTTGGCACGGTTCATCAGACATAAAACCAAGGTTATGAAATCAGACAGACACTGTGAAATTTTAAGAGAAAGTGTTTAAAATCCTAGATTAATTGAATCAACAATGATGGATGTCGCATGTCAATTTATTCCAAAATAGAGGTAGGCGAAATTTGATTGAATGATGGATGATCGTAGGATAATGGTACGACCGAACTCTAAATTTAGCATGAAAGTTTAATCAAAATCATTTTTATTCAATATAAGAAAGGGTTTATGTCAACACCTAACAAAATCCACTAGACTCCATAAAAAATTGAACCCTGAGAGACATCAGTGGCATTTGAAACCCCATGCGAAGGCTGTAATACCTTGTATGTTAATGAAACCGTACGCAAATTGGAGGCAGAAAGAGAAGAACGTAAAACTCGAAAAGAGTTGGGAAAATTTGTAAATCTGATCTTGCCTTTTATTTAGCGGAGTCTAGACACACAGATTACTGGAATGACTATAGAAGCATAGCAATATGTAGTCGTAATAGAACGACGTGATTGATTGATTAATATATCGAAATGAAATGAAGAGATGATATTTTTATTGGAGCATCGTTGGAAAAGTCGGTCGTTTCGTTATAAAATACATTATCATCTAAAGATGGGAAGAAACGATGGCAAAAAACGCAATCGGAAACAAGATAATTTAAGAAGTTTTACTTTTTTATGGATTAATCTTTCGTCATTTAATTTTCATGACGTTCTTGTATAAATTTTTGACGAGCAGAATATAATAAATAGGTACGTACCTTCGTATTGCTTTGTTATTATTTAGCGATATTGCAAGGAAATAACGTTTTTGGAAGTAGTTATATTTATTTGCCAAGTGGCATATCTACCTTTGCTGAACATTTCCAATGACAGCCAACATGCAAAGCTTTTCATCAAATCACACACGAACACAAAATGATCCCATTCTACAGTATATAGCCATTAGCATAGCACAGTGGAACTGCTCTTGGTGCATCCGAATGCGGAACTTACTGTTATCTAGCAGCAGGAACACACATCGTTGTACTGTCTACCTCGCCAGGCATTGCATAATGCCGCAGCTACAAAATCACCTGCGCTACTAATTTAGACGCTCATTTGAATACATATACTTATTAATACATCGAATTTCATTTCCACACCAATTATTAATTGGCATTTACAATTTGTACTTGCGAAACGAGTTATTGCGAGCCGAACCTAGTAAATACAAGTACAAAATCGTAGAAATAGTCCCTCTACTCTAGCACATTGCAAATGAATTAGTTTTTTGCTAATTATTTATTGTACTAATAAGTAGTATATTGAGTTTCATTAAAAAGAAACCTTGCATTAAAATGCAATTTCTCTAATGTTAATTCCTAAAGGACAAGTAGCGACACAGGATATGCACATTCATATTTAAGCCACTAATTTTGTAGAAATTTCGTGCCCATCAATTTACATACGTAGATAATCGCTACTCCGATATCGTCAGCTACCAAGAAAACATCTTTGAAATTATTAAAGTGTTTTCTTTCTGCACAATCAAAAAATATATTAGAAGGAAGTAGAATGGTTTTAGAAAGACGCAATGAAATGCTGATTATATGCACGATATCAAAACATTTCACGCTCTGGAAAGGAATGAATACGATAATTAGAGGTATGCTGATGAGATAACAATTGCGAATTCCGCTTGCAAGTACATGAATTCACTAATTGTTTAAAACATGTTCCTAAACATGGAAAATAAATTGATATATGACAAGGGAGTTAGACTTATTGCTGGATAACTGATCATCACACAATTCTTCGTCTGAACACTCACACACATTTGTCTTAAATGGCGTTCGCATAAACATGTAGATCAATTCTGTATTAAGCAGTATGTTCCCGTTATCAAATTAATTCAGATAGAAACAGGCTGATTTAAAAATTGAGGTGGCCGCTGAAAATGCAATATCATTTTCATGCTTGATAAGAATTTTGAAGGAAAATTGTTTATAGAGAAATTTTATAGAAGATAAAATGCACATGCAAATAATTCTCGCGATGTAAATAATATCATTGATCGCACAAATACAGTCAATTCAACTAAGCCCACACATGGAAAAATCTCTTGTGGTAAAAAATTTTGTGTGACGTACTTGTGCAATAATCACGAAAATAATGTATAAAAAGCAATTCATCCAGTAGACAGGTTTCGTCTTCATTGGGATCTCATCATGTACTGGTCAGTATTTGCCGCGGACAGGGCTCGAACCTGGGCACGTCTGCTTTAGATTCTGGTGCTCTAACCACTGAGCCACCCTACCGAACACTACACATAATTTTCAATCATATACTAACTAATGCAAATAGGTTAGTTTATTTGCTTTTAGGTGGGAGCTCATATGGCATCCAATTGGACCCAACGATCCAACTAACCATTCCCAATATGTCATTGCTGAAGAGACAACACACTGCATGTGGAAGTGGTAATGAAATTAACATTTATATAATTATACGAACATTGGTTGTGCGGGCGGTGATAACATTTACTATAATCAATATTGCGAACTTGATATAAACACCTGACCCATTAATTACATACATTTCTCAGTATAAATGATAGGATTTTGATATTATATATTAGACAATATTTAAATTAAATTTTGTTGGGAATGAAATGTTTTTTTACCTATAACTATTTAAAATCAATTTTGCAGGCTTCATATAAAATCTAAACGCAATATACACACACTATATATATATATATATATATATATATATATATATATATATATATATATATATATTCGTTACCAGTTAAAATATGAAAACAACCTCTGTTACATGGGAATAACATATATTTATTTATTTATTTAATTAATTAATTTATTTATTTATTTATTTTATTTATTTATTTTATTTATTTATTTATTTATTTATTTATTTATTTATTAAATAATTTATTTATTTATTTATTTATTTATTTATTTATTTATTTATTTATTTATATATTTATTTATTTATTGATTTATGTATTTGTGTATTTGCATTTTGCATGTTTGTGAAAGAATGTTTTAAGTAAATCTCAACATCCTACTTAATTAATTAAATAAATTATTTGCAATAAATTTATTCCTTTGCAATTTCTGTCAAAAGTAAAAATTTTGTCCCTTTGATTCATACATTTACCCAGCACGGCTCATTAAAATATGTTACAACTGTACAAATAGAAATTGTAAATTAATAATTGTTTTTTGAATGTTGACTTCTTTGGAGCTGCAGCAGAATGAAACGCCGTGCAAAGTTAAAATTAAAAGGGTGTTCTGTTACTGCCCAAGATATAGAGTTTTTGGCAAACATGGGAGAAGATTTATTGGATGCAGAAAATTGGTGTATGCATTTTGTTGTGTGGTGGTTTTAAATAACCATGAAGTGCCTTTCTATTGGGCTTGAAGTATTGTGTGTGATTAAACTTGACAGACGATCTGTCATTGAATGATGGACTAAAATAACGGTTGCGGAGACATTCGCAAAGTTCATTGATGAACATGCCTACATATTGAGCATCTCATTTTGTTCTTTTATATTCACCTGCACGTGCAGATTTTCAGCACACTGCTGTCGTAATGTGTGGACTATTTCATGGTTTAAATATCAGCGTGTGCTTAGCAACAGGAATACAATTAAGCAATAACTGATTGCGCAGGTTCGAGCTTGAAGTAAACACCAAGCCCATTGTATTTAACGTAGTTGTTTGTATAAATGTAAATATTGAATGCAGGTCTTCAACAACGTACAAGTAAGTACAGCTTTTGCATGTCATTTCATATGCTACCCTAGACAATTAATTGAATCAATTATTATAAGAGGATGTCGACAGAAACATACGTATTTCAGATCTGTCCACCTGATCATTCCATTTCAGTGGAATACAGTTTCCCCAACAGCACAAATGAAAGTTAAAGCGGCGTTAACAAACACACACACATTTAATGCCTTCTTTACCTATTCAACAATATTCGTAGATAGAAATATAAAAATATATAAAACCACCTTTCTAATGGAAAATGCAAAATAAGATTTTGTTTAATTGAAAGCATCTGTACTTTTCAATATTTCCATAATCAAATAATAATGAACGAAAGCCAAATCGAAAAACTACTGATCTTAATGAATATGTGAAATATGGGAACATCGAATCAGTTTCGTGCATCACCTCAAGTTCCGAGTCAATGCCCGTACATGCTTTTTCTACTTGCATAAACCGTGTTGCAATTTGCCAGCAACCAGCGCTTTGTAAATGGCAAACTCTTTTCTGTTATGTAATTTAATTAAATTATCGATTGCATTAACTGGGTAACGTTTTGGATTTACATTTACTAGCAATGTGACAAAATATTATTAATTGCGGCCTCAAATGTAAACGTTCTTTAGACATGCGTAAATTTTTGATCAATTTCTGTCAGCTAATTGACCGAATGGTGAACAATACAAGTGAAAGAATATGCAATTCAGATTCTATTTTTGCGAATTCACATACGATTGCGCTTACCTCAATCAAAGGAAGACTTGACTATTAATACCTCGATTTTGGAACCTCGCAGGTACGTTAGCAATTTAATCCAATCAAGTTATTCATTAAATTTCATAACAGAAACGAGTAAGCCATTTATGAAACGCAGGTTGTTGTCAAATACCAACACGGTTTGTGCAAGTAGAAAAAAGCATGTACGTTGCCAATTGCTGGTGAAGAAAATCCAATAACCAGGTAGGTGATGACAGCCTACAGCACGCACACGTAACGCAAAGCAGAAGGCGAATGCGACAACTGAACTGCATGGTAAATTGCCGTGCTTAAATAGCTATGTATGGCTACTTGCACATTATTGGTTAACAACAAGTTTCGCTTTTTTCTCATTGGTGCAGCGTAAATCGAATTGAATTTAATGTACGCAATATGTTGGCCATTAATTTGTGTCGGTACAACACTTTCCTCTCTGAAAAAAAGAAAAAAATTCCTCTCTGCGAGGCTAGATAAGAAATGCATGACAGAGTTCGAACCAAGTTAAGCAAAAATATGATGAACCATAAATGCTGGGCTTAAATAACGAGGTTACCACATTTGCTTAAATCTGCTATTGTGATCAGTGTTGTGTTGCCTGAGGATGGTGCTGGAAGGTAGGCAGCGAAACGTCGCCAGTAAACAAAGATGTGATAGAACCGCATTTTCAGTTGAAAAAAGAAGAATTCAACCAGATCAAAGACAAAACAAAATCGGAAAGTGTGATGAATCAGATCTTTGTGTAACTGCCCGTGTACAACTATTACCCGCGTACGCAAAACGCGGCATTGAACCAATCAACTTGTACACACCGCAACAAAATTTCAAAAAGTATTTGACTATCAAATATGATGCAACAATCGTCACACTTATGAATCAGTACAAGCGGAAGAAGATGCAGATTGTTAGGCAAGTGGAAAATACCTCGTTTCTTAATAAATGGTTAAAATTTAATGTTATACTGAAATGTTTTAGGTTTAAACTTTCATTCGTTTTGGATAAAGTAGGAAATACTCTTAAACGAGCTTTGTTTACATTTAATAAAAATATCGATTAATAAACTAAACAAACGTAAATTTGAACTGATTAGAGAGAAGACAAAAATAAGATCCATATTACTGGCGAGATTAGGTATGTTGGATTTCAAACATATTGAAGATTTCACAGACAAAACGAGGGATAATGAAATTAAAAAAATTAGACAAAGGCACGAAAAAAAACTAGCAAAATTGGGAATTAATTGCCCTTTGAGAAATAAGAGAATTGATGGGGTCATGTCCAAACGTTTAGTTAGTTTATCTAAAATGGATCTCAAGGAAGACCAAAAACAAATTCTTAATCTTGGACTTAATACTGCGATCCCTATTGATTACGTACCTAGGAATGAGATAATTACAGAAACAGTAAAGACTGCCCAGTTTCTCCCAGACAAAGATAAGACTAGGTTTGAATTGGATGTGTCCAAAGCGGTGTTAGAGCATAAAGAGGTGAGATGCAAGCAGAGTTATGATCTAAAACGCTTAAGAGCAGAATTATTATCCAATGAAGTAATATGCCTTAAGGCGGATAAAGGTGGTGCAACGGTACTTATGAACCGGTCAGATTATGAATTGAAAGTGTATGAACAATTAAATAATTTCGAGGTTTATAATAAAATAAATAAAGATCCATCTGATAAGTTACAAGGACAAGTTAAGACTATAATTAATAGAATGATTGAGTCGAAGGAATTAGAACCAGGACTTGGGAATTCATTAATACAACGTGACACAGTCCCTCCGAGAATTTATGGTCTAGTGAAGATTCATAAACAGGGGAATCCACTTAGATTAATCGTTAATGTACAAAACTCACCAACGTATAGATTGTCTAAATTTCTATGCAACAGAATTAGAAAATATACTTATTTCTTAGATTATACTTTAAAGAATACATATCATTTTATTGACATTATTAGTAGATATAATTTGAATGATAATGATAGAATGGCTAGTCTGGACGTTGTATCGATGTATACTAATGTCCCGGTACAAGCAGCATTAGAAAGTGTGAAGCGTTGTTTAACAGAGTTCCCAGAGATAATAGAAGGTAGTAAAATGATGTTAAGTAGTATTATGGAAATCTTTAATATTTGTATGTCATCCACCTACTTTAGGTTCAGAAATGAATTTTATAAACAAGTTAAAGGTGTCCCTATGGGACAACCACTATCAGTCCCGGTTGCTAATATTTTTATGCACTATTTTGAAAAAATCTGTTGTTGAAATCTCCTCTCAAGCCAAACTTGTATGTAAGATTCCTAGATGATATGTTTATAATTTGGAATCATGGTGATAATGAGTTAAATAAATTCCTCGAATTAGCCAACCAATTAGGTGAATTAAAGTTTACATTGGAGAAAGAGAGTAATGATGAATTACCCTTTTTGGATGTGAAAATAAAACGGAATGGTTCCAGATTGGAAAGAGATATTTTTAGAAAAGAGACTTATTCAGGACTACTTCTTAATTTCTTATCAAATCACCCATATGGAATGAAAATAGGCATTCTTAAATCCATGATATTAAGAAGTCTTAGAATAGTGGATATAGAAAATAGAGATAAGGAAATGAGGAGATTAAAAGAAATATTCAAACTAAATAGCTATCCGTCAAGTATAATAGATAGATTAATAGATGAGATGTTACAGAGATTTAACAATAATATAATAAACAAAGTAAAGAAGGAAACGGAACTGGATAAGCACAAAATTATGGTATTACCTGATTCTAAATTGAGCAGGAAAATTAGAATAATAGCAGCTAAATACAATATTAAAACAGTTTTAAGACAATCCCTTACTATAGGCAATAAACTACCTAACCAAAAAGAAAGAGTAGAACCACTCGAGACATCAGGAGTATATGCGATACCATGCAAAGAATGTAATCTCAGGTATATAGGCGAAACCATGCGACCTATAAAGGTTCGTAGAGGTGAACAAAAGACAGCCTGCAAATATGGACACATTCAAAGGCATTCGAAGGAAACGGGTCATGAAATAGACTGGGAAGGATGTAAACGCATCGCGTTATGCAACCGCAACAGATTAACTAGACGAATTAGAGAGTCAATTGAAATAAAATCAGGAAAAGGTGTAATGAATGTCACATCGGTAGAGAAATCATTGGGCCAAATATTTAATGAAGCATTTTCTACGGTCAGAAAACGGGAGGCTGCGGAATCTGAATCAAGTGGGAACCTAAGTAAAAAACCTCGATAACAGAGAACTGATTGTGAATGAACTGTACCAATATCAATTCCTATATACTTATCTTTCTCAATAATAATGTTCCAGAAGAGGGTATACAGATTTAGCAAGGGTTAGTAGATAGGACATTAGATAAGAGACTGTTGCTTATATTTTATATATTTATGTAAATTATGAATATATTAATTAATGAATAATACGTTAGCCCTAGAGAAGATATTCATTATTAACAGCTATAATGTATCCATTTAAGAGAAATTCTAAATGTGATAGATAGACGGATATATAGATAGGCCTATCGGTAGATAAATAGGTTTATTATATATATATATATATATATATATATATATATATATATATATATATATGTATAAACGGGCATTAATCATTTTATACATTACCATTAAAATTAAATATTTATTTAAGAAGGTTTTTTAAAAAAAAAATAATAATAAAAATAAAAATTAAAAAAAAATATATATATATATACACATATATATATATATATAATATATATAAGACATTTAGATATTTATATGTATTTTATATATTTATATAAGGTGTGAATAAATAAATATACAATTTGATTAATTGGTCAAAAAAACAGCAAGAAAAGAGAAAAATAAGAATTTATTAGAAATATTGAAACGTATATATATATATATATATATATATATATATATATATATATATATATATATATAGGATTAAATATTCGACCACACTGTTGCTTATATATATATGTTTTAATACATATTGATATGTATTTTATATATTAATATAAGGTGTGACATAACCTAATAAATATTTATTACTAATGTATATATATATATACATATATATATATATATATATATATATATATATGTCAATTGCTTTGGGACGTTACAGTTCTCTCCTAAATGATTTTCAATCAATTGTATCCACATGAATAGCTGTGGCAATATAACAACACCATTTGGAATCAACAATTTGCGTTTGAAAATATGATTTGTTTTGTAAAGAATAAGTTATATTTCGCAAAAAGTAATATTTTCAAACCTTCGTCAAAGAGGAACGAGTCTGCAACCTTCTTATAGTCCTCAGCAATTTGATTAATCTTCCAAGTAACTTTTGTTTTAGAAATTGATGTTTTCATACACCAACCTCCTTCGAAAAATTAAATAACTTTACTCAGAACTACTATACTCAATTATATTATTTGATCGCACAGAATATCTGAACTTCCCAAGATATTTTCTACAGACTGCACCAAACCAGTGGGAATTGAAACCTGAATGGATAGGAATATTTAAAATTAAATAAAAATTGATTTGTTAATTAACACATTAAGTTTATGCAAATCAACGGATTGCATATTCATGATGATTTAGGTTTTATAATCTCAAGTACATGATCCCGTTAGTACACTGCAGTGATGGAAACTTTATTCACGCAAAATAAATCTAACGATCTAAACCCAGTGCAAACTATTAATGCAAAGTATAAATTGACATATAATTCTGCTACTCAAAATAGCGTGATGTTTATCACATAAATCTCGAGTTGTTCGAACAAAATTTCTCTCTAAATCAAGTTTGCGAGCCTGAAAAAAAACCAATTCCATTGTATTTAACCAGTCGTCGAACAACATAACAAAACTACCGTCAGTCACAACGCAGTTGTTATGTTATTCGACGACTGATTAAATACAACGGGATTGGTGTTTACTTCAAGCTCGCAAACTCGATTTAAATAATTTCTACCGGGCAATCAGTTATTGTGTAATTGTATTCTAATATTTCCAAACTTCGTCAAAGTGGAAGGAGTCTAAAACATTCTTATAGTTCTCAGCGATTTGTCTAATCTTCCAGGTAGCTTTTGTTTTAGAAATTGATGTTTTCATACACCAACCTCCTTTGAAGAATTCAATAACTTTGCTCAGACCTACTATACTCAATTATATTATTTGTTGGCAAGGAATATCTGAATTACCCAAGCTTTTTTCTATTTCCTAATCCTTTTTAAAACCAAGAAAAATATTTTGCACAACTTAACGTTGGAAGAATGAACAATATTATAATAATTCTATCAAATAAGTTCATCTGGTCCAATTACACTGTATTTTCAGAAAATGAGATTAGTTCTGATATCAATTACATGTATAGCTGTCGTGTACTTTAAAATAACTAATAATAATAATCAGAACAATAATAATGATAATAATAATAATAATAATAATAATAATAATAATATAAATAATAATATTAATAATAATAATGGATTGAGAGTTAACCATATGTTCGCATTGTTCGCTGTTACGTGTACGAATGCTTTTATTCCGAGTGTAGTCTTATAAACTTAGTCAACAAACTAGCAAACAGAATCAGGAAGATCTGCTCTGAACACAAGATTGAGGAAGAACTGGGCTACCTCAGGAAAATTTATCTAATGAACAACTACCCAAAGCATTTCATTGATGTCAACATCAGACAACGGAAGATTCGCACTAGAGAGGATACCGTCAAGCAGGTTTTCCTACAATTACCATTTAGAGGCGACGTACCAACCTCAATAGTTACATGGCGGTTGAATAGAGTAACTAAGGAGAATTTTTCCAGTGTTAATGTTAATATCACATTTAGTACACAGAGAATCATGAGGTTGGATTCCAAAGATCAATTGCTAATTCTCTCCAATGTATTCATAGTATACAAATTCTCATGTATGTGCGATAGCACATATATCGGACGTACGAAGAAGCAATTGATAAACAGTAAAAATTCAAAGATTAAATGGTAAATTAAAAAAATACCAATTAAATTTTATAAAGGCATGTTTAAAAGTTTGCACTACGAGTGGCATAAAATAATGTTGCGATATTTATATCATAAATTGGACAATATTTAAATTTCAATTCACGATGAAACACACACATTTTTTGCTAATGAAATGTTTTATTAATACAACTATTTAAATCAATTTTGTGAGCTTCATATAAAAATTAAACGGATTGTATATATATATATATATATATATATATATATATATATATATATTTTTTGAAATGCGAGCTTCAATAAAATTCATTGTACCCTTCCAGTGTGCAAAAACAAAAAGAAATTTTATCAAAAGTGCCAATCGATCAGCTAACAATGGAGGCACTATCGTTGGGCGGAAATTATGGAATACATCCTTCTAATAAATACGATGTTGATTTTGAGGCAGCATTTGAATTGCTATTTGAACGAACAGTTGACTTGGAACTTATCAGTAGTGATTTTAAAAATTGGTTCAAGGCTACACTGGTTGATCAGGCTTCACATCTGAAATCGTCTAAATGCGCAGAACAGCATGCATTGACAAAGCAGCATCTAAATGCGCTTAGAGGTATCAGCAGAAAAACAGAAACCAAAACACTACACACCGATAAAGGAAAGAGCGTAGTTATAATGGACAAATCTAACTACGTACAGAAGATGGACAAACGTGTTAAAGGACAATACATAATTCACACGTCTAGACGATAAATCAGATGAAATAGAAAAGGTGGAGCGCAAAGTAATAAATGCAATTAAGATGTTGACAGATGCCGGTTTTATTGATGAGGCCACTGCGCAGAAGCTCAAGCCAGTTGGATCATCTACACCAATAATGTACGGATTACCAAAAATACACAAAAAGGGTTGTCTTATGAGGCCAATATTATCAATGGTAAATTCTCCGTTTCATGCACTAGCTAAATGGCTAGTTCGGTTACTTGAACATTTACGTAAACTATTAGGTAATAATTCGGTTGCCGATTCGTTTGAGTTTGTAAACAAAATTCAAGATATAAATGATAAAAACAAGATTTTAGTATCTTTTGATGTTAAGTCTTTGTTTACAAATGTTCCAACTGATGAAACCATTGACATTATAGTCAAAGCGGTAGAACACGACATACTACCATCGCCAGTACCAGGTCACACTCTACGCAAGCTTATCCTATTATGCACGGAAGACGTACGGTTTCGTTTTAATGGAAGCATCTACAAACAGACTGATGGTGTGGCAATGGGAAGCCCCTTATCTCCAGTGTTGGCTGAGATTTTTCTAGGGCACCTAGAGCACACATCATTAAAGAGTGACATAAGTAAATGTGCTCAATATATACGGTACGTGGATGATATATTTCTTGTACTTAAGAACAGGTCGCAATCACGAACATTGCTTCAAAGTTTCAACAAAGCACATAAGAATATCGGTTTCACGTCAGAGCACGAGAAAGATGACTGTCTGCCTTTCCTTGATGTACTGTTAAAGAAAGAAACTAATGGTAAATTAAACAGAACAATTTACCATAAACCAACATGGTCTGCACAGTATTTGCATTACAGCAATTTTGTGCCTTTTCAATATAAATTATTAACAGTTCGCGGTTGCTTTACAAGAATTGACAGGTTAGTTAGTCAAGATTCTAAAGAAAATGAATATAATAAAGCAATGAACGATTTAATGTCGAATGGCTATCCCAGACAATTAATTGGATCAATTACTAAAATGGGAATTAAACAGAAACAGACGTATTATGGGCCAGAAAAGAAAACAGTCTACCTAAACATCCCATTTAATGGGGATGCAGTTTCCCGAATGGCACAAAAGAAAGTTGAAGCTGTACTAACACGCACATTTAATGCAGCTAAACTACGAGTGTTTTTTAGGGTAACACACTTGCCTTTACCAGCAATCAAAGAAAAACAGCCGTTAATGTCGATATCAAATATTATTTACCAATATACATGCGCAATTTGTCGATCAACTTACGTAGGCCGATCGACCAGACGGTTAATTACTCGAATGATAGAAAATTGCAACGTGAACGCCTGTTTTAAATCAAATGGTGAATACACGTATGTTCTGGAGACGTAGCATTCAAAGTAAATACTATATGCAAAAAAAGGGAGCTAGCCACATACGAAGCCTTATGGATAAACAAATTGCAGCCGGATTCATGTAAGCAGAAGAAGCACGTGCAAGCATTGGGCTTGAACTGGATGTGACGCACGCAATTTGATTGGTTTCCGTTTTTCACACTCTCTCTATGTTCAAAAATTTCTATCTTCTTTTGCTTTCCAATTTATATATAAAGATATGTTTATTAGTAGATATTTGAGAAGAAAATGCGCAAAAAAGCTTTCTTATATCTGATAAAATTTCTTTTTGTTTTTGCAGACAGGAAGGGTACAATGAATATATATATATATATATATATATATATATATATATATATATATATATATATATATAATATCCATTCCTTTTAATTTAACACAGTATATTTATTATTAGGAATTAATGTGTTCTGTATTTCTAATTATAAATATATATATATATATATATATATATATATGTATATATATATATATATATATATATATATATATATATATATATATATATATATATATATATATATATATGTATTTATCGTTACCCGTTCCACCATTCTTTTAAATATGAAAACAACCAAATAGTGAATAAAGATATTTGTTATTGGAACCCCAATTGGCTGTCTCATTGGAGCGCTTGTAATTTGTTTATACACTTTTTACGTTTAATAAACCTTTCTATCTTGCTATAAATATCTGACCCGTTATGCAGAAACATTTTTCAGCATAAACTAAAAGTTGTTTAGTGTGTAAAAGTATATTTATTGATTTTTCCACATTTTACAATGTTTAGTTTATACTGACAAATGTAGGTACACAATGCGACAGGTGTATATAACAAGACAGCAACCTTGATTCAAGTAATTGTTATCACCGCTCGGGCAACAAATGTTCGTTTAATTGTACAATACATTTTTTAAATCAAGATACCGATCTTGATGTAAACAATAGTCTCGCTACATTTTAGTATCTAATAAGCATTGTATTATGTGCAAAAGAAAATTCAACAGGATCCCCGGCTATGTCCTTATTGCCGCGGACAGAGTACGAATCTGTTTGTGTCTGCTGCAGAAGATGTTGCTATAACCGCTGAATCAGCCTGCCCCACACTACACACAGCATGTTTATCTAACTTTGCATAATTAACTACAGGAACTTTGCAGAATTTGTTAATGTTTTGACAATATTATGATATATATAAAACCATTTCAAGCGAATCTGATAAAGAAGAGGCAATTGTCGTTGCCGTAAGTCATGTTATATATTGCTTATGCTCATGTAAGGTGTCTAATTATTCATTTTGTTGGCACGGTTCATCAACCATCTCATTTTAATCATATTCCACACGAACGGACATTAACAGTCGGAAGAAATGTTTTCAAGTCTACACCTGACTTTTCGGTTAAATGGATCGGATTTAAAGTTAGATTATTTCCACGGTTCTAATATCTTCCTTTTCAAATTCTATCATATCACTTCATCTGGTCCAATTACACTGTATTTTCATAAAATGAGATTAGTTCTGATATCAATAGCCTTTGAAGCTGTAGTCTACCTAAAAAAATAAAAATAATAATATTAATAATAATAATAATAATAATTATTATTATTATTATTATTATTATTAAATAAATAATAATATTAATGTAAATATTAGCAATAACATTATAAATACATATTATAATTTATTGTTAGTTATAAATTGTCCGAAATCAGAAAGAGATATTATTAGAAAAGATGCTCACTCCGTGATCTTTCTTAATTTCAAATCAAACCATCTTTAACTGATGAAATTTGTATTTTCTAATCACTAACAATGAGAAACCTCACATTAACAGACATAAAACCAAGGTTATGTAATTAGACAGACACTGTGAATTTTTAATAGCAAGTGTTTAAACTCCTAGATTAATTGAATCAACAATGATGGATGTCGCAAGTCAATTTATTCCCAAATAGAGGTAAACAAAATTTGATTGAATGATGGATGATCGTAGAATCATGATACGACCGAACTCTAAATTTAGCATGCAAGTATAATGAAAATCATTTTTATTCAATATAAGAAAGGGTTTATGTCAACACCTAACAAAATCCACTAGACTCCATAAAAAATTGAACCCTGAGAGACATCAGTGACAGTTTAGCAGTACCATTCGTTTCGTGATTACAACGTTGATAACGAAAATTATTCTGACAGACACATATCAATGTAATTTGGCATTTTAAAGGACTTAAATTTTTATCAAGTCGCCACATTTCTACAAACCAAAGTTTATGAGCTGCAAGTAATTGACATACAACTAAGCATAAGCTGTTTTTGCAACTTGCAACTGCATTGCAAGATTTTGATTGTTTTATTTTTTTCAGATATGGAATTGCAGTTTACTTGATTGCCTAATAATAACAGTTTCACGTTGCTAGGTTGTTTCAATTTTCGATTGCTAGAGACGTTATCTGGACCGAAAGAAATTGTCTAACCAAACGAATAATACTTCGAAGCAAGTTTGGCTTGTCTTCAAACATAAATTGTGCGAAATTATATTTCATGGGATGTATTTACTCGGCAATTCTGCCAAACAAATTAGGCGTCTTTCCTTTTGCCTATTATTTCACATTCTTCGTTTATAAAAGAAGATTTAGGTAATTCTAGTGTAAATGTTTGAAGAGCAGGATATAACGAATAGTTACATATCTTCGTAATGTTTTATCATTTAGCGATACTGCAAGGAAATATTTTGTTTGGAAGTAGCTATATTTATTTGTCAGGTGACATATCTACCTTTTCTCAACGTCTCCAATGATAGCCAACATGCGAAGCTTTTCAAAAAATTATATTCTATTGTATCTAGCCAGTTGCATAACACAGTAAAACTCTCGTCAGTATGTGCGAATGAAAGTCGTACTGATATTTTAATGGAATTTTTGTTCATTTAATGACCGAAAATTTGATTTAGAGAATTTTCATCACCACACGCTAAATCAGTTATTTTTTAAGTGTATAATATCAGGAAAGCGTTCCTGTAATTAAATATTACTTGTACTTAATTATGCAAAGTTAGATAAATATAATGCTGCATTAGAAACCTGTCGGTGGATACATTGGCAAGATCGCAAACTCGATTAAAATAATTGGCGACTTAAACAAGTTGTACCTATTCTTGACGAGCGAATTTCAGCCACGAAATGGCGTTTCGACAGATGAGAATTCCCTCCATATCAGAAATAGGTTTTAATATTGATATATTCTTTTACCTGTTCATCTTATATAATGTTGTGTATTTAAATTTACTAGCAATGTGACAAAAAATTGTTAATTGCGGCCTCAAATGTAAACAATCATTAGACATGCGTAATTTGTTGATCAATTTCTGTCAGCCAATTGACCGAATGGTGAAAAATACAAGTGAAAAAAATTACAAATCAAATTCTGCTGTTTCAATTTCACAGGCGAATGAAATCGAGATATTCATTAAATGACATAACAGAAACGAGTTAGTCATTTATAAAACGCAGGTTGCTGGCAAAATTCCAACATGGTTTGTGCAATATAATTTTTCTTATTTCTATCTACATATAATATTGAATAGGTAAAAAATGCAAAAATATTTGTTTAATTTAACATTTTGATTGCAAAAGTACGTCTACTTTACCTAGGTTATTCTGTTTAATATTGAGACACGGAAGCACCTTCTCTTTGCTACAGAAAGCAGTAATGTTTTTTCTGATATATATAGTTAGATAATTCTCTTAAACTCCTATCCGTTTGTTTGTGTTATCTTTTCCCAATATTTTCAAAATTTAAGCAATTCTTTATAGACAGACACTGCGAATTTTTAAGAGCAAGTGTTTAAACTCCTATATTAATTGTATCAACAATGATGGATGTCGCAAGTCAATTTATTCCCAAATAGAGGTAAGCAAACTTTGATTGAATGATGGATGATCGTAGAATCATGATACGACCGAACTCTAAATTTAGCATGCAAGTATAATCAAAATCATTTTTATTCAATATAAAAAAGGGTTTATGTCAACACCTAAAACAATCCACTAGACTCCATAAAAAATTGAACCCTGAGAGACATCAGTGATATTTGAAACCCTATGCGAAGGCTGTAATATCTTGTATGTTAGTGAAACCGTACGCAAACTGGAGGCAAAGAGGTGAGGACGTAAAACTCGAAGTGAGTAGAGAAAGTTTTTAAATCTGATCTTGCCCTTAATTTAGCGGAGTCTGGTTACTGGAATGACTATAGAAGCATAACATTATGCATTCGTAATACAATGATTTGATTGATTAGTTAATGCATCGAAATGAAATGAAGAACTGATATTTTGAATGAAACATCATTGGAAAAGTCGGTCGTTTCGTTTTGAAACATTATTTTCTAAAGGATACGAAGAGACGATTGCAGATATCACATTCGGAAACTAGCTCCAGTGAAAAGTTAGGAATGTTGATTTATGATTGACTTACCAGTGGGCTTGTAATCTGATTACTGATTAATCAGATAAGAGACACCTTCCAAATTTAATCAGTTAAGGTTTCCTTCATGTAACTTTTTATTTATGACACTTAGTATGTCTAAAGATAATTAAAGAAATTTAACTTTTTTCTTTTATTGATTATTCTTTCTACATTTAATTTTCATAACGTCCAGATCTGCCCATCACTAGTTTTTTTTCTTAACGTAATTAAGCGTCGTTTATTACTAATTATTGATCAATTACCCGGTCATGACTTTCGTCTTGTTGGTCCCCGCCTCTCATTATCTTTTGAGATGACACTTGTTTTAAACTATTTAAAATGTTAAGAAAAAGACATCAGCTTTATCGCGTTTCAATGGGACGTTTACATCTATTGAATGCACTTTCATTGGGATAGAGGCACATGTCTCTCAAATATATTTTTCTGAATACCTATGGGCAATATTTACACTTACACATTTTCGTAACTTACTTGAAATGGTTACATATTTTATAAAACAAGCCAGGCCCATGTTTAACTGAATTTTTATTTTTTGTTTGTTGCGGAGAACTAATATTTATGCAATTGTGTATTAGGTTTTGCGCACCTAGTAACAAATAGAAACAGGAGGAGAAGCCATAACAGCATGATAATTTTAGTATATCCTTCTGGACCTATTTGAACTAGACACGCAAAGATCAATGCATTGTTTTACAAGGCGAGTGGTTCGAACAAAATTTCAATCTTGCAATGTTCGTCTGTGTGAGATTTTGATCACTCATGCTGGAAATGAGAGTGTATTTAGTTTATTGAGATCCACACCTCAAAGTGCTTATTAGGAATGCTAATTACTTCAGAATTGCTTGTGTGAAATACGATCCTGCCAAATGGATGTATCCACGGATTAAGTTGGCAATTACCTTTATGTTTATATGCTTAAACTCTGAATGCTGATGTCCAAAATGCATAACTAACTAATGCAGATAGAAATGCTTTTTACTGACCAATTTAGATCCGAAATTAGAAACTTTCGTTTCGTCATAATTTACGAAGGTGAGAAACCGTTGAACAAGTGTTTGCGATAATCATATATGCTGCGTTTGCCATATCGCCTATTCTTTTGTATCTATCCAGTTGCTTAACACAGTAAAACTCTCGTCAGTATGTGCGAATGAAAGTCGTACTGCTATTTCAATGGAATTTTTGTTCATTTAATGACCGAAAATATGATTTAAAGAATTTTTATCACCACTCGCGAAATCAGTAATTTTTTAAGTGTATAATATATGGAAAGCGCTCCTGTAATTAAATATTACCTGTAGTTAATTATGCAAAGTTAGAAAAATATAATGTTGCATTATAACTTGTCTGTGAATAAATTGACAAGATCGCATACTCGATTAAAATAATTGGCGACTTAAACAAGTTGGACCATGACTTGACGAGCGAATTTCAGCAACGAAATGGCGTTTCGACAGATGTGAATTCCCTCCATATCAGAAATAGATTTAAATATTGATATATTGTTTTAGCTGTTCATTTTATTGAGAATTGTGAAGTTTTCCATGTTTGGATAAGTTGTATTCACTTGGTGCACCGTTTGGTTTCTATGTTTGTTTACTTGGCGTATAGTGCTACTCCTGTCTGGATTAACGTTTTAGGTAGGTGCTGTCGGGTTCGATTGATTAGCTGTTTCGTAGTTCTTACAATGAATCTTACATAGTTTGCAGATTTATCCTCGTTATTCCGTTTGCATTAGTATTTGTATGATAAAAAAGGAATTGCCGGTTAGATCGCATTAAATATATTCTCAAAAGTCGAGAAGATTAATATGTGAGTTGAAATTTAAAATAATTATTCTAGAAAAATGTTCATACTTCCATTGTTAAAATCATGTCTTGGTATTAAAAATGATTAGCAAATAGAACAAAAATCTTTGAAAGTTCAGATATTTTGTGACAACAAATAATATAATTGAATATAGTTGTTCTGAGCAAAGTTATTTAATTTTTCGGAGAAGGTTGGTGTATGAAAACATCAATTTCTAAAATAAAAGCAATCTGGAATATTAGACAAATCGTTGAGAGCTATTAGAATGTTTTAGACTCCTTCCACTTTAACGAACGCTTGAAAATATTACTTTCTTTGAAATAAAAATATTCTTTACAAAGCAAATTAGATTTTCAACCGCAGTCTGTTGATTCCAAGTGGTGTTGTTATATTGCCACAGCTTTTCATGTGGATCCAATTAATTGTAAAACATTTAGGAGAGAACATTTGGGCACTTAAACAATAATTGATTGCGCGGGTGGTAGTAGCAATTATTTCAATCAAGTTTGCGAGCTTGAAGTAAACACCAATCCCATTGTATTTAACCAGTCGTCGAACAAGATAACAAGTGCGTTGCGACTAGCAGCAATTTTGTTATGTTCTTCGACGACTGGTTCAATACAATGGGATCGGTGTTTATTTGAAGCTCGCAAACGAAGATGTGTAACTTTATTTAAAGAATTTGGATATTTGCATTTTATGAAGCATGCATGTGAAAGAATTTTTAAATAAAGCTCAATATGCTAATTAAAAATTAAATAAATTATTTGCAATAAATTTATTCGTTTGCAAGTTATTTAAATAAAGAAATACTTTTAACGTTATTTTTCATATATTTACTGAGCGCGGCTCATAAAAATATGTTACAACACTACAAATTGAAAATGTAAATCAAAATATGTGTGGGTAGGGTTAGGGTTAGGGTTAAATTTGCGAGCTTGAAGTAAACACTAATGCCATTGTATTTAACCAGTCGTCGAACAACATAACAAAACTACCGCCAGCCGCAACGCACTGACGCGTTGCGACCTGCCATGGTCATCATCAGAGTACGACGGCAAACTAACTATCGAGGATCAAACCGCATTGAATATATATGGAAATCAAATTTAGATAGGCGGCTCTTATCTCTAGCAATCTCGCATACATTGAACTTGACTGAAAATGTCGGCTGCAAAATTTCTATGCAGCCACGAACATTATCTGTTTGCAGCTTTCGCCACATATACACATATAAACAATACAATAAAACAATAATTGATTGCGCGGGTGGTGGTAACAAATCTTTAAATCAAGTTTGCCTTTTATTTAGCGGAGTCTAGGCACACAGATTACTGGAATGACTATAGAAGCACAGCAATATGTAGTCGTAATAGAACGACGTGATTGATTGATTAATATATCGAAATGAAATGAAGAGATGATATTTTGATTGAAACATCGTTTGAAAAATCGGTCGTTTCGTTCTAAAGTACGTTATCATCTAAAGATGGGAAGAAACGATGGCAAAAAACGCAATCGGAAACAAGATAATTTAAGAAGTTTTACTTTTTTATGGATTATTCTTTCGTCATTTGATTTTCATAACGTTCTTGTATAAATTTTTGACGAGCAGAATATAATAAATAGGTACGTACCTTCGTAATGCTTTGTTATCATTTAGCGATATTGCAAGGAAATAACGTTTTTGGAAGTAGCTATATTTATTTGTCAAGTGGCATATCTACCTTTGCTTAACATTTCCAATGACAGCCAACATGCAAAGCTTTTCATCAAATCACACACGAACACAAAATGATCCCATTCTACAGTATATAGCCATTCGCATAGCACAGTGGAACTGCTCTTGGTGCATCCAAATAAGGGTCTTACTGTTATCTTGCAGCAGGAACACACATCGTTGTACTGTCAACCTCGCCAGGCAATGCATAATGCCGCAGCTACAGGGACACTCGGGCTCCTAACTTAGACGCCCCTTTGAACACATATTCTTATTAATACATGCAATGTCATTTCCAATCCAATTATTAATTTACATTTACAATTTGTACTTGCGAAATGTGTTATTGCGAGCCGAACCTAGTAAATACAAGTATAAAAACGTAGAAATAGTACGTTGCAAATGAATTAATTTTTTGCTAATTATTTATTGTACTAATAAGTAGTATATTGAGCTTCATTAAAAAGAAAACTTTCATTAAAATGCAATTTCTCAAGTGTTAATTCTTAAAGGACAAGTAGCTACACAGGATATGCACATTCACATTTAAGCCGCTCATCTTGTAGAAATTTCGTGCCCATCAATTTACACATGTAGATAATCGCTACTCCGATATCGTCAGCTACCAAGAAAACATCTTTGAAATTATTAAAGTGTTTTCTTTCTGCACAATCAAAAAATATATTAGAAGGAAGTAGAATGGGTTTAGAAAGACGCAATGAAATGCTGATTATATGCACGATATCAAAACATTTCACGCTCTGGAAAGGAATGAATACGATAATTAGAGGTATGCTGATGAGATAACAATTGCGAGTTCCGCTTGCAAGTACATGTATTCACCAATTGTTTAAAACATGTTCCTAAACATGGAAAATAAATTGATATATGACAAGGGAGTTAGACTTATTGCTGGATAACTGGTCATCACACAATTCTTCGTCTGAACACTCACACAAATTTTGCCTTACATGGCGTTCGCATAAACATGTAGATCAATTCTGTATTAAGCAGTATGTTCCCGTTATCAAATTAATTCAAATAGAAACAGGCTGATATACAAATTGAGGTGGCCGCTGAAAATGCAATATAAGTTTCATGCTTGATGAGAATTTTGAAGGAAAATTGTTTATTAAGAAATTTTATAGAAGATAAAATGCACACGCAAATAATTCTCGCGTTGTAAATAATATCTTTGATCGCACAAATTCAGTCAATTCAACTAAGCCCACACATTGAAAAATCTCTCGTGGTATAAATTTTAGTGTGACGTACCTGTGCAATAATCACGAAAATAATGTAGAAAAAGCAATTCATCCAGTAGACAGGTTTCGCCTTCATTGGGATCTCATCATGTACTGGTCAGTATTTGCCGCGGACAGGGCTCGAACCTGGGCACATCTGCTTCAGATTCTGGTGCTCTAACCACTGAGCCACCCTACCGAACACTGCACATAATTTTCAATCATATACTAACTAATGCAAATCGGTTAGTTTATTTGCTTTTAGGTGGGAGCTCATATGGCATTCATTTAACACAACGATCCAACTAACCATTCCCAATATGTCATTACTGAAGAGACAACACACTGCATGGGGAAGTGGTAATGAAATGAACATTTTTATAATTATACGAACATTGGTTACGCGGCCGGTGACAACATTTACCATAATCAATGTTGCGAACTTGATATAAGCACCTGATCATTTAAAAACATAAATTTCTCAGTATAAATGTTAGGATTTTTATATTATAAATTAGACAATATTTGAATTAAATTTTGTTGGGAATGAAATTTTTTTACCTATAACTGTTTAAAATCAATTTTCCAGGCTTCATATAAAATCTAAACGCATTATATATATATATATATATATATATATATATATATATATATATATATATATATATATATATATAATGAACATTTGAATTGCATAAGAGTAATTGTAAATCGCAAAACTATCTCACTTCCGTCAATTTAGCATTATTAGAGATGATAAACTTCTTTATTGCATTGCCTTCGAATATTACACAGTATATTTCTAATTAGGAAGAAGAAACACAATAATAACAAAATGGATAATGGCCATTTATTTCAACATTACTAAACTTCGCTCGACAATCTTTCATTTATATACATTCTACGTTTTCGTTTGGATATGTGGGTGGCAACAAATATGAATCGGTTATACTTCTATTTCTTTTGTATCTGATTGGCAAGTGTGGATGGGTTTGTGTTTGTGTGTGTGCCTGTTTTCTTGTAAATGTCATTCTCGCTGCATTGCAAAATGATGTCTGAGATCTGGTCATTATTGTATTGATGGCTTAAAAATTAACCATCTGTGCGCATTGTTCGCCTTTACGTGTACGAATACATTTATTCCGAGTGTAGTCTTAGAAACTTAGTCAACAACCTAGCAATCAGGCAGATCTACTCTGAACACAAGATCGAGGAAGAACTGGGATACATCAGAAAAATTTTGCTATTGAACAACTTGCCAGAGCGATTCATTGATGTCAACATCAAACCACAGTTGATTCGCAATAGAGAGGATGCCGTCAAGCAGGTTTTCCTTAACTTACCATTGAGTGGCTACGTATCAACCTCAATAATTGCACGGCGGCGGAATGGAGTAACTAAGGAGAATTTTCCCAGTGTTATTGTTAATACCACATTTAGTACACATAGAATCATGAGGTTGGATTCCAAAGAGCAATTGCCAATTCTCTCCAAAACATTCATAGTCTACAAACTTTCGTGTATGTGCCGTAGCACATATATCGGACCTACGAAGAAGCAATTGAAAAACAGTAAAAATTCAAAGATTAAATGGTAAATTTAAAAAATACCAATTAAATTTTATAAAGGCATTTTTAAAGGTTTACACACTGATTGGCATTAAATAATGTTGCGATATTTATATCATAAATTGGAGAATATTTAAATTTTAATTCATTATGAAACACACAAAAATTTTGCTAATGAAATGTTTTTATTAATACAAATTTTTAAATCAATTTTGCGTGCTTCATATATATATATATATATATATGTATATATATATATATATAATCGTTACCAATTAAAATATGAAAACAACCAAACATGTATCTACAGCCATTTTTCCGGATCCGTGAGTATATTCGTTCATCCAATTTCACTGTACATTTGTCATAACTAATCCCCTCTTCGTTATGTCAGTCCTTGTTTCGCGCAATTTAGACCACTCCTTTTGCGTAACTTCATTTGGTGTGTCATCGCTTTCATTGTAATGGCGTCCGTATTTGATGGGTGTGTTGCATTTTGCGAAACGTTGGCCATTTTGGAAGGCCTGTCAGTTATGTCTTTATTGTAGTCCAATTTAATTTCTTTTTGGATTATATTCTGCACGTTTGAGCAGGGCTTCAGCTTATTAATTGCAATAGCTTCAAAAGCCAGAAGCATTTTTTCTGTTTTGCCTTGTACAGAACTGAAAAATTGTTACTACAAACTGCATGACCTGTGAGTAGTACATGCTCGCAATTTGCTGATTTTTGTGCAGGAGCTGCACCCCTCTTTAATATTTTTTAGGGAAATGCTGATTTAATCTAGTTTCGAGCCTCTTTTATGATCTTCCGATTTACTGAGCGTTGCAGGTACATTGAAATTTGTATACAGACAAAGGCGTTGACGTCACAGATAGGCTATCTTTTTCATTCGTGCGCATCAATTTTGTTGTGTTGAACACCACTCTCACTTGTATTGATGGAAGCTGTGCTTTAGTTGCTCGAATTACTTTCCTTTTGAAGATTTCAGCTGGAAGATCACCTCCAAAGGGAACACTAAGAGTTACTCTATGGGATGTTTTGTTTTCCGCCAAATTGTTCTCGATTTTGTTGCATTGCCTCAAGTTGTATCCGATGAACCAGTGGAGACAGCCATAATTTCTCAATGTTTCGATAAGCAAATTTAGCACTAATTCAATGTTGTTCGGTAAACAAATCCTGCGTATTCGTATGCCCAAATTTATTATCACGTTCCTTTTTTACGCCCTTGGCACACTACTGAAATAATTGATATATTGTCCAGTCCAACTTTATTTCTTGTGAACTGGACTTGAGATGGTACCTTCTTCACCGCTCGTTATTGTTACATCTAGAAAGGATAAATATCCGTCTTGTTCTTCTTCTATTGTAAACTTGATTGCTTGTTGATGAGCTAATATATATGCAAGTATGTATTAGGTTTTGCGAACCTAGTAACAAATTAGTTCAGTTGTGACTAGAAGGATAAACCAAAGGCAGCATGAACGGAAAGTATAATCTCATGCACATTCGTTTCGTGCTTACTGGCGACTCACCAGTAGGAGCCGGTATTACGCCCTTTAACCACTATATATTTGGTACAGATAGCAGTAATTTATTTCTGAGATATCGAGTTAGATAATTCTCTTAAACTTCTATTCGTTTATGTGTGTTATATTTTCCCAAAATTTTCAAAATTTAAGCAATTATCTATAATCCTAGATTTATTTTTTCTTGAATATCTTAACTACTACCGTATCGAAGTGCTCCAGTGAATAATTTAAATTCAATTTGTTTTTCTTGCACTAAATCTACTTATGAGTGTTTCAAGCATTGGCAAACCGAGAGGCCAGTCAAAGGGTCTATAGTCAGGCTATGTTCCAAATTCTGAACGATAAATCCAAATTTAAACGCGAAGCTAAACAAGAAATCGACATAGAGCACAAAAATGCTTTTATTAAAGAATGCAAACATGCAAAGCCTGTATGTTCAACGCAACCGATATTTTATGGGTTGCCCAAGATGCACAAAATGACTAACAATGAGAGATTTCCGCCTTTCAGTCCCATTTTATCTCTGGTTAATTCTCTATCGCACGGGGATTATAAAGAAATGATCATACTACCTTAACAATCAGTGACCTTTTAAGTGTATAACAACGATTAAGTTCTTATTATACCACGCTAAATTGGATATATTGGTAAACTGGTACAATATAATGTGTTTAGTGATTATTTCAATCTTGCATACCTGATATAAATATAGGATATTCTGCGTTCTAAGCAAAGCAGATCGCCCATGTGCAAAAACTTCGCAAACGGAAACACTTTCATCACTACGAGTCCGTAATTGCACAAGATGAGCGGCTAAAATAGATATGAGCATATCCTGTTTTGCTACTTGTCGAACAAGACAAATTCCAGACAATGCGATTTAGCTCTCAAAAAAGACTAAAAAAGGCATTTGTGCATGCAAGCGAACTCTGGCTTTCTCTAACACTCACCAAACAGTTGTTTAAAATACCAATCAATTGATAAAACCAGACTCTCTTACTGATCGGAGTGTTGTTATATTGCCACAGCTTTTCATTTGGATCCAATTAATAGTAAACCATCTAGGAAATAACATTGGAGAAGGCTTTTTTAATGAAACTCAAAATGCTACTTATAAGTTTTATAAATAATTAGTAAGACATTAATTCATTTGCAATTTGATAGAGTACACGGCTTTTTTTAACCTTTTTATAGTCATATTGACTTAGGTCGGTTAGCAATAATACGTTTCGCAAGTACAGATTGTAAATGTAAATTAATAATTGTCTGTATGTTATAAACGTCTATAAATATAAATATGTGTGTCTAAGTCATTCATAGTATACAAATTCTCATGTATGTGCGGTAGCACATATATCGGACGTACGAAGAAGCAATTGATAAACAGTAAAAATTCAAAGATTAAATGGTAAATTAAAAAAATACCAATTAAATTTTATAAAGGCATGTTTAAAAGTTTGCACTACGAGTGGCATAAAATAATGTTGCGATATTTATATCATAAATTGGACAATATTTAAATTTCAATTCACGATGAAACACACTCATTTTTGCTAATGAAATATTTTATTAATACAACTATTTAAATCTCCTAGACGAATGTGTAAACCTGTAATAGTGAAGCTAACATAATCTAAAGTCAACTGCAATACGACTGCAATGCTAGCTCACACTATATAATATATATACCGAGTCTGTATAGGATACTAACACTATGGCTATTGTGTGAGTAACTGATACCTTTTTTGAAATCGATGAGTACCGGATACTAACACTATAGTTTCCGAGTCGGTACATGATACCAACCTGATGGATATAAATTTATGCTAAAGTTCACCTAAATTGAGAATTACAACATTTTCCGAACACCTGTTACCCCAGTTAAACCATACACTCTGGCCATCACCGATATCAGTTATCACATTTCGCGGTAAGCATGACATCATTCAATTCAATATATTACAGTTAAATACTGTAGTAGTAAAGTAAACATTATACAAAGTCTCGACAATGCAACTTCAACGCTAACTCACTCTATATAATATATATACCGAGTCTGTAAAGGATACTAAAACTATGTCACTGGTGTTAGTAACCGATACCAACATTATACTACTGAAAAGGTATATGTTACTAACACTATAGTTTCCGAGCTGGTGCATGTTACGAACATGATGCCTTCTTTATCTATTCAATAGTATTCGTAGATAGAAATATAAAAAATATAAAACCACCTTTCTAATGGAAAATGCAAAATAAGGTTTTGTTTAATTGAAAGCATCTTTACTTTCGAAAATATTCCTAACTTCTATTATTGCAGATTAATTATGCCGTGGTGGATGTTGGTTACAATTTTTGGCAGTCGATGCCCTGACGTCTACAGTCAAATAAACCGGAGCGTCGAAAGCAATGCTCTCAACAAAATTTCCCTTTTGCAAAACACGAGGAGCGCAGTCTAATGACAAATAGAGACCTTCATGGACAGATCGATTCCCGGCATTTTCGCGAGAGTTATCACGTCAAGCAAAACTCTACGTATTTAAAAAGTATAACGTTATTTATCAGAATTTAAGGTACACTACAACCCGCGTACGCAAAACGCGGCATTGGAAAATATGAAGCTGGCACTATGCAATCAAATTTCTCAAAATAGCTCTGTCAAGTTTGTTCACACACCACACTTCAAGCCCAATAGAAAGGCACTTGTCCTATCGAATAATTCTTCTCTCATGTTTTCCAAAGACCCTGGATCAGGACAGCTGGGAACATCTTTTCAATCCTAACTCTGCACGGCATTGTATTCTGCCGCAGCTCCAAATATGTTAATTTCCTGACAGTTACATCAAATTCATTGATTCGACCTATTAATGCATACTTCCATACCGACACAATTATTGATTTACATTTTCCATTTGTACTGTTGTAACATATTTTTTGAGCCATGCTTTGTAAATATATGAAAGAAAAATGCTAAATATTTCATTTTTAAATACATCGTTCGAAGCATGAACATTTTTACAGAATAATTTTTTTTAAATTTCAACTCACAACTTATTCCGCAATTTCTTAACTGTTGAGAATATATTTTAAATTTTATAGAAGATAAAATGCACACGCAAATAATTCTGGCGATGTAAATAATATCATTGATCGCACACTGACAATCTGTACTCCAGAAGATTGCAATGAACTAATTTTGCTAAATATATGCGGCAACGCTTTCTGCCGCGCCAACAAATAACAGAAATATGATAGAACGCAGTGAGAAACATATTCATTTTAATAGACGCGTTAGAATATCCCATTGAACTATTAATTTACATTTACATACTGTACTTGGGAAACGTGCTGTTGCGTGCCGAACGTAGTATATACGACGGTAGAAATTATGATATAGTCCCGCTACTCTATAAAATCGCAAATGAATTTACTTCTTGCTAATTATTTATCAAACTTATAAGTAGAACATTGAGTTTTATTTTTTAAAAACCCTTCATAAAAATGCAATTTCTCTAATGTTATTTCCTAAAGTGTCTACAATTCATTGGAACCAAATGTAAATCTGTGGCAATATAAGAACACTCAGATTAGTAAGAGAGTCTGGTTTTATCAATTGATTGGTACTTCAAACAACTGTGTGGTGAGTGAGCAACACAGGATATGCACATATCAATTTTAGCCGCTCATCTTGTGCAATTGCAGACACTTAGTGATGAAAGTAATCCCGTTTGTGAAGTTTTTGCCCATATGCAATCTGGTTTGCTTAGAACGCAGAATATTCTATCTTTATATCAGGTGTGCAAGATTGAAATAAACACTAAACACATAATACTGTACCAGTTCAACAATATATCCAATTTAGCGTGGTATAATAAGAATATAATCGTTGTTATACACTTAAAAGGTCGTATGAGCATTTCTTTATAATCCGGCATAATAGTCTGGCTGCCCCGTGCTGTAGAGAATTAACCAGAGATAAACTGGGGCTCCAATGCGGAAATCTCTCATTGTTGGTCATTTTGTGAACCTTGGGGAACCCATACAATATCGGTTGTGTTGTACCTCTTCGCGTTTAAATTTGACGCACTGCCAGTAATTTGGAACATAGCTTGACTGAGGACAATTATCTATTTCTACATGAGTCTGACTTGTTTGTTTCTGTTGTAGCCATTTAGTTCCCTCTGGATGCTTTTTTATGGACCAGCGACATTGCATGTGAGCATATATTGGGCTATATGTAATTCTGGAGGTCTGATTTAAAGAACCGTGAATAAAACATAAGC